>BQKN01058380.1:0-17370 GCA_022839385.1 Asparagus kiusianus | reverse complement strand
CTATTTTATAGTTACTAGACCTGATTTACCCTTTGTTGTAGGACTTTTGAGTCAGTTTATGTACACGCCTAGCGAGGTTCACTAGAGAGCATCTACGAGAATTCTTGTCTGTATCAAAAGCTCTCTTGGAAAGGACATACTATACAAGAAGAATGGACATTTGCGAATCTTTGCTTATTCAGACTCGAGTCATGCTAGAGATAAGGAGGATAAAAAGTCTACCACTTGATAGTATAGTTTTGTTGATTGTAATCTAATAACTTGGAGAAGTAAGAAGCAAGAGTTTGTATCTTAGTCTCCTATAGAGGCTGAATACAGAGCGTTCGTGCATACTTTGTGAGATGATATGGTTGAAGAACTTGATGATAAAGCTAGATTTTGTTCATCCAAGAATAATTCCCGTGTATTGCAATAATCGGTCTGATATCTGTATTGCAAGGAATCCTATCTTTCATGAAAGGGCCAAAGCACATAGCTATTGTTCACATGATTAGGGATGTTATAATGAAAGAGGTGATCTGCATTTTGTTTACTCCCTCTTTAGAACAGTTGGCGAATAACCTCACCAAGGCTGCTTCTTCTAAGTTGGTCTCTATTTCATGTAGCAAGCTAGCATGATAGATATCTATACTCTAGCTTATACTCTAGCTTGAGGAGGGGTGTTAGATTTAGTAAGGTTTTAGTTATTGGATTTAATTTAAAAATCAACATAATCCACTCCATAATTGTCCAAGGGATTGCAAGAAAAAAAGTGTTTACCTTTAGGGTTGTTTGGTTTGCACAAAAAGAACATGAAGGTTTTCCATGCCTGCCACATCATCTATGCAAATTTGGACACTAAAAATGTCTACATTTCCTCAGCTCGGTTCGTTTGATAAGTTATGTAAATAGGTGCTTGTAAAAGTCTACGTCACCAAATTCATGAAACCAATTTTAGATTTTACTGGTCCGAAATGGGTAGGAAAAGAAATTAATACGAATAAAAAATTCTGCCCCTAGCTTCTGTTTTCTCAAGGGAAGAGAACGGGGAAAAGGGTTAGGTTTGTCTCTCTGCCCTAGAAATGTGTTCAGCGCTACTAGTAGTAGGAAACTGACAAAAATCAGAGAATTTGCCTCTCTGCCCTGACAAAGACGGAATCCAGAATCAAACGTGTGACTTCAAAATGCCCTTCGGGCAGTTACTTTGAACTGATTTGTGAAGCTCAGATATTTATTACAAATTTTGTTATCCTAATTGGTTTGTGAAGCTAAATATATGAGTTCTACAAGTTTGCTGCACTATTCTGCACAATAACTAAACAATATATTGAAAATTACCTACATGCTCCGGCTTGCGAACCTTAAAATACCTACTTTTAGGGTTCTTGCTGGAAAAGGGATTGGTTTGTTTAACCTGTAGATTTCTTGTGTTTCTACTGGATGTCAACCTTTTTTTCCTTTTGGGGATTGATCGCTAGGTGGCAAAGTGAAAGAAGAGGTTGGAGGAGATTCATTTTGTGTGGGTATGTTGGGTATGTGTGTGCATGTTGAGAAGGAAGGGGCAGCGGGAGAGGGGGCACGGAGGAGTGCAGAGGAAAATAGCTTGTATGCTTGCTTTTGACTTTCCAGGAAAATAGAAAGAAAAAAAAGGGTGTGAGGAATGCGATGAAGCCACCAATAGAAAAGTGCGGAAACAGTGCTTTAGCCGAAAGCTCCCGCTCAGTGGTCCTGAGTTTTTGGCTTAACAAGAAAGGCTTTAGTGGTTTAGAATTTTGGCATGGAAAGCATGTTTATGATGGTTAATAGGTTTAGGATTTTGGCATGAATAGCATGTTATGATGGAAAAGGGCGGAGGTGATGGCTTTTTTCTTTTATTTATAGTAGAGCAAACAGAATACAATTACATGACTTTCCAATGTGATGGAGTAAACTATCTTCTCTACCTTTTACTAACTACTCTAATGCCTACATTATAGGATTCGTTCTCGTAAGTGTTCATTTCCAAGGCAAATTAGTAAATTCACACCCCATCTATAGGTATTATAAGGACAATTCCATAGGAAAAGTTATAATACCAGCAATACTTTATGGACAATTAGAAAAAGTGCAATACTTTATGAACAATTAGAAAAAGTGCTTGAATACAGTAACCCATGAAAAGACCAAATACGAAAAAAGGAACACATACATATGAGAAAGACCCATAAAAGCATCTTTGAGATTTCCATTATTAAAGAAGTTCCATATGGAAAGACCACATACAAAAAAAGAACGGCAACAACGATAATTATAGGTAGAAAATGAGAGATGCCATAAACCTATCTTGAACAGTGATGTGTTTCCTATACAAAATATAACATTCTAGCCTCCCCATGGAAATGAAAATCTTGCTAGAATCAAAGTCCTACATCTATTATTTGCTACAATTAAAAGGAAAAATGAGAGTGCATATTTTTGCTGTTTGGTGCTGCACCCTCGTTTTGTATTTTTACCAGTAATAGGACCATCATCAGAGCATAATACATAAAAGAGACATGCAACACTAAGGAAAACATAAAACTGGAGTTGCAAAAACCGTCGCACTGACAAAAGCATATGAATGTGAATATACCAAAATTTCTTAGCTCTTATCACCAAAAGGTAATGTCATGCATGACAAGAAAATAACGGTTTTATAAGGCAAAAGGAAGTTTATAAATCTACTTAAATAACTTATCTTTAGGTGCAATAAATCTTGAACCCTGGAGTCATTTATGCACCTGATAATAATGGACTCGTGGTAACAGTGACTTAATGGAGTTCCTATTATGCTCTGGATGTATTTCTGAAATCTCCTCATCTGTCAATTTAGCCATTTGATGAAACAACTCTGCAATGTTTGCACCCATGTATGAATCAGGACCGTACCAAATATTTACATCTGGAATCTGAGCAAAGGCCTGTCAAATTGTTTTAAAGTTTCATTAGAAAATAATCGCACTACAAAGAATTGGTATGAGAAGAATTTAAGAATTCCGATAGAAGTAAGCATTAGTATGTTAAAACATTCTGTCCTCTCAAAATACTTACCTGCAGTATTGTCTGCACAACATTAGAAGAAGTGCAGGTGATAGTAGGGACAACTTCATGTCCACAAGCTTTTGTTTGTAACGAAGTATTTATGTAGATGACATGCAATGAAGGAGGTGATCTAGAAGCTCTCTCGAGAAATTGCATATATGTCGGACTTTCTGCAGCATCTGCTAGGGAACAGCCAATTTGTTCATTTGACATCCTGTACACACCAACCTGGAGAAGATTTCCATACTTGTTAATACTTCTAGGAAAATCAAACTAAATAGATATGACGAGAGAATAGACATTTTTTATATATACAATTCAAAATGGAAATTTGAACTGTGAAGATGGCGGACAATCCAAAACACGGTTATCCACAGTGACACATCTTGCTTGATCTTATCTTCTGAAAAATGTTTAGAAAAGTTCATAAAAAGAATCTAGCTTTCTGATACAGTTATGCACAGTGCAGTATCGATTTCATAAAGAACAACCGTAAAAATAAAGGACTGATTATTGTTCAAGACACATACACGATCACAAATTCACATTGTTTCATTAGATGGTAGTTCACAATATAAATGCAAAAATAATAAGGTGACTTGTATCCCCTGCCTTACAAATGACTGAATAACATAAGGAACTATGATCAGAGACAAACCTTCTCAAAACCCGCCTGATCCAGTATTGCACGGACATTCTCTGACATGAAGTCTACGCCAAGTACAGTTATATATTGACAACCAGCCTCAGCCATTTTGACTGCTGTATCTGCCATAACTAAGGAATCAGAAATGTGAATGTTAGGCCACTGCTTCTGTGCAGCTGTTAAGACACCTTGGACTTCAGGGTCCATGTAAAAGTGTGCAACCACACCAATTTTCTTCTCCTTCAGCACATTCACAAGTTCCTTTATCTTTGACTCATCTGGAGACAAAAACATTGCCTGCAATACACTATAATGGAATTAGAGACCCTTACTAAAATCCGAATGAGTTACACTAGATTGTCAAGTACATGCCGAAAATTTTCAAGCAAAGGTGAGCAAGAAACCAAATAAAGTGCTGTGCGGCTTTATAAAAATTTGACAAAGAATGAGAAATTGGTCATAAGGATTATGGACATCATAAGTCCATGTCTGACCGTCAGACACTCGGACAGGAAGTAGCATTCTATGGAAATAATTCCAAACAGGAACCTTTCAATGGAGACTGTAAAGTAAGAGAGAGAGGGTCTTGGGTAAATTTCTCTTAAATTGAATATTGAGTGTACATATTTATATACAAGTAGATGAGTGTGAGGTTTGTCCTCGTAACCAATGTGGGACTAAACCCACTACTAACACAATATTATCAACAGCCCCCCTCAAACTCATGTTGGATCAAACAAAGTGAGTTTGCATACAAAAAACTAAAATCGATGAACGGGTAAGGACTTTGTGAAGAAATCTACAAGCTCGTCAGCGGATGAGACATGAGAAACTAGAATTGTCTTGTCCTTGATAACTTGTTGACAGACAAAATGAGCGTCGATCTCAATATGTTTGGTTCTCTCATGAAATACTAGATTATTAGCAATCTGATGGCACTCTTATTATCACAATAGAAAGTAGGAGTCGTAATAGAAATACCAAAGTCACTAAGAAGATGACGAAGATGAATAATCTCTTTAGCTGTTATGAACATTGTACGATACTCTACATCGGTGCTGAAAAAAACAATAACATCTTGTTTCTTACTCCGCCAGGAAATAAGAAAATCACTAAGAAATATACAATAATCTATGGTAGACTTCCTGGTAGTGGGATCACCAGCCCAATCAGCATTAGAATATGCACAAATCTCTAACTTGGATGTAGCAGAAACAGAAGAGAGCAAGTACTAGTACAGAAACAGAAGAGAGCGAGTACTAGTACCCCAGAGATACTAAAGAATCTGTAATAAGACAACATAGTGTGCAGAACGTGGGGCACTAACAAATTGACTGACAATGCCAACAGCATTAGAGGCTCACCATCAGTAGAGCGAAATTTAACATTCTCTTGGAGTGAAGTATCGACAGTTGCATCGTCAGTTAGCTCAGCGCGATCTAAAATATCTGAGAGATACTTCTGTTGAGACAGTAGTACACCCGCGGGCCCTGAGAAATTTCTAAACTAATAAAATAGCAAAGAGATTCAAGACCTTTCATGTGAAACTATTGTTGTAACTGAGATTTTGCGAACTGTATATCAGCAACATCATCATCTGTAATGATCATATCATCTACATAAATGAGTAATAAAACTCTGTCACGTGATGCAGTGCGAATAAACAGAGAAACATCTTGATGACTCTTCATAAAGCCTGCCTTGAGCATGACATCGCGAAAATACTCAAACCAAGCGTGGAGTGTCTATTTAAGACCATAAACAGCACGACGAAAGAGACATACGTGTTCCGGAGAAATATTGGACCCTGGAGACGGTTGCATATATACTGTCTCAGATAAAGAGCTATGGAGAAAAACATTCTTAACATCCATCTGGTATAAGGGCTAACGATAAGCAGCAGCAACCGCAAGTAGAGTACGAACGGTAGGCATCTGAACAATAGGAGCAAAGATCAACTCATAATCAATACTTTGTTGCTGAGTAAAATCTGGAGCCACTAAACGAGCTTTTCGACGTTCAATGGTGTCATCAGGACGATACGTGACCTTATAAACTCATTTACTACTAATAAGAGAGATCCTAGAGGGACAGAAAATAACATCCTAGTTATGTGTTTGCTTAAAGACCTAAAATTTCTCGGTCATAGTTTGTTGCCACTCTAAAAATTAAACTGCCTCTTAAAAGGACTTTGACTCAACGGTAGTATGAATGGCAGTAAGAAAGTTATGAAAGATAGGTGAATAGGAAGTAGCCGAAGCATACCGGACAGGCATGACATGTGGTCGTTTGCCTCGACGAAGAGCAAGAGGAACCTCAGGCAGGCGAGATGTTGACGCAGGTGCGTGGAGATCAATAGTATTTTCTGGAGTATCGTGTCCACGGGATATGGATCAGATGGTGTAAGAGAATGCTCGGGTGAGGAAGAGTCAATAGAAGAAGATGGAGAGATATCAGGGAGATCTTGAAAGGAAAATTGAGGTGAAGAAGTGGGTGATGCAGCTGATGGGGAAGCATGATCAGTAGAGTGGAGGAAATTGAAGTCATCAGAAGCAGAATAATATGGAGAATCCTCTTCGAAATAATATGGAGAATCCTCTTCGAACTGAACAGGACGATATATATGAACTCGACGAGTTGCGGGATCATAACGATAACCTCGATAATCCAAATTAATTCCTAAATAGACACAAGAAACAGCTCTGGAAGATAATTTATCATGTTCGTGAGATAGCAGAAGAACGAAACAACGACAACGAAAAACGGGGACCAGATCATAATGGGGAGGATGAGTATAAACACGAATACGAGGAGTAGCACTAGAAAGAGAGCTAGATTGAGTGATATTAATAGCATGAGTAGCAGTGAGAATGGCCTCAGTCCAGAAACGATGAGGAACAGAGTAAGAAATGAGCATGGATCGAATGGTATCGAGGATATGACGATATTTGTGTTCAGCAATACCATTTTGCTCATGAGTGTAAGGACATGACTGTTGAAAGATAATCCCATGAAAGGACATGATAAAACGCATGGTAGAGGATAAGTACTCTTTGGCACAGTTAAAATGGAAAACTTTAATACGAGATTGTCATTGAGTGAAGATCATAGCAGTGAAGACTTGATAAGCAGTAAGTACGTTAAAGTGATTCTTAAGTAGGTAAACCCATATAAAATGAGAGAAATCGTCGATAAAACTAACATAATATAAATAGCCAGATGAAGAAAACAGAAGAACTGGCCCCCAAATATCAAAATGTACTAAATCAAATAAGAAAGTTGATACATATGTACTTATTTTAAATGGTAAAACAGTGAATCTAGCCAATTTACAACCAGTACATGACTCAATACTAGAACTAGACGATACAGGACCAAGTATTCCAGACTGAATAAGACTCTAGCCTTTTATATGGACTCTGAAAGGTAAAGATATTCCAGAAAATACAATTTGTGCCTCCTACGACCCGCCCCAACCGTCTTGCCCGTCTGTGGATCCTACACAAGATAAGTATTAGAAAAAAAATAAGACAAACAGGCCAGTCATACATAAAGAGCTAATAGAAATTAAATTCAAGCACAACCGATGAGCCACATAGACGGGACCAAGTGTTAGACGACCAGTTGGATCATTTGATGGGGTAATAGTCATATTGAGTGATAGACAATAGTTATCCAACAACTGTGTAGATAGGGGAAAGAGAAGATGTAGTGAAGACATGATAAAAGTGAAGCATTACAAGTCATATGAAAAGAACAATTAAGAGTCAAAAATCCAGAGATCATTCATACCAGAGACCGAATGGTTAGCTGAAGAACCAGCAAAATGCATACCAGAGAATTGTGCAGCAGATGTAGAGGTAAAATGCTGAAAAGGATCACGTTGATGGCGAAAACCTTCAATAGCTTGAATAGTAGTGTCTGAAGTGGTAGAAGGTATTACATTGGCCAGCAATCCTGGTGTATGAGAGGGTTGAGACTGAGGGGGTTGCCGACCACGACATGTACATGAGGAACGTAACTCAGGATGAAGCTTAAAGCATGTCTCAATGTGGTGTCCTTCCTTCTTGTAATATTTACAAGAGAGCTTAGATCGAGCATGTAGAGAGGGAGTCCGTTGAGAAGTATGATTCATAATAGGAGCAATGACAGGTACAGACAGAGCAGTCTCGAGTGAAGAGGTAGGAGTATCTGTTGAGTCGTGTTGTTTGTTGTCGGGTCTCATAAGCAGTGAGAACTCCCATAACTGAGGTCAAAGTCAAAAATTAAGGCTGATGACGTAGTTGATCAACCATAGTTAAATATTCAGAAAATAACTAAAACAATTAATGCACCTCATACCGCTCGTACCAGGCTAGTAAGTCTTCATATGTGGAATCACGTTCAGGAAACATGAGCGTAATTTTGTCCAAAAAACTTGTATTTATCCAAAATGAGACTGCAGAGAGGAACTATCTTTGCGTTGTAGAACAACGCCTTGCAGAAGATATGCCTCCCGTGCACCAAAACACTCAGTGAAACGCTCAGTGAGGGGAGTCCACATGGCCCGAGCAGAAGGAAGCGAACCAATTTCGACAGTAAGACCAAAACCGACACATCGAGTGAGATAATGCATGACACGAACTTTCTGTAACTGTCAGTCCGAACTCTCCTTAACAAAAAGCACGAGCGGTCTAAAGATCTATACCACCACTACCAGATGTAACAGTACTGGATGAAGCAACAATGCTGATGGACAGTGAAACTGGTCCCGTACTGGTGAGACGATCAAGCAGACCAGCATTGGTCATAATGGTGGACCATCCTGCCCAGTCACTTTGATCATTGAGGGATATGGGTAGTTTAGGAATCTTCTCTAAAGGAGCCATAACAGTAAATCAAAGTTCAAGATAATAATATTTGAACGAGAAAACCCGAAGGTTAGAATGGAACCCGAAGGTTTAAAATAAAACCTGAAGGTTAGAATAGAACCCGAAGGTTATATATATTAGAAAAATGGAGAAGATCTGGCAACTCTTCTCCCCCGTGAGCTGCCAAGTATATGACATGTGAGCCCCCTGCTAGTCACAACGGTGTGGGGCTCACATGTCTCTCTCTCTCTCTCTCTCTCTCTCTCTATATATATATATATATATATATATATAAAGTTATATAAATCTCAACAAAATCCCCAATTAAATCACTCTCAATTAGCGGAGATCGTGTCGAAAAATCGCGACGATAATTTGGGGACAAAGATCGGGCGGCCAATTAGATCTCCGACGGTGGAGATTATGGGATTGAGCAGATCTCCATCGAGATCTGCGATAGTGGCAGCGACAGACTAGTCGACAGTGGCAGTGACCGATATCTCCTGCGGCGACTGAGATCAGCAACTGAGAAAGGAAATTTTTATTTATTTGGAAAAATTTTATTATTTGGAAAACCCTAAACTAAGCTATGATACCATGTAAAATAAGAGAGAGTCTGGTAAATTTCCTTTGAATTGAATATTGATTGTGTATATATATATATACAAGTAGAAGAGTGAGGTTTGTCCTCATAACCAACGTGGGACTAAACCCACTACTAACACAATATTATCAACAGTGACATTTCCAACTGCGTTTCTTAGGAATCAGAATTCTCGTCATGAGCTCTCAGAAAGGGCAATATTTGAAAGATTGAGATGACTTTCTCCAAAACAGTTTTCTTGTCATAAATTATTTGAAATATTGATATGAATCTTGGAGAGATTTCTGTCGCGTAGTTGCGGAGATCCATTATAGGATTACTCAACATACTTTCTAAATTGACAAGATAAAACTTTTCATCTGTTTGTCCCTAGGAAAAAGATCAACCTCTAACCAAAGTTACCAAATGAATAGACCAAATCCCAAGTGAACCTTTTCATTTCCTTCAGCAGGATCTAGTGGGAGCAATATGTCCATTATGGTGACAAAAAGATCTGTAAAATCCACAATTTTTAGGATCAAAAGTTTCAGAATATCAAATATGAGAGATGATCTCACATATGTAAATATAAATAATTTCACAATAATGAGATGAATCTCCCCACCCTCTCAACCTTGTTAAGGAACCATTACCCGAAAGCTTAATCTAGTGGATTGTGGGGTGACAATGGAATAGCATGCTAACTTAACAGTTCAACTCTAATTCACAAACAATTGAACTACGTCAGTCCCTTTGAGTCATGCTACATACAATCTCATTTTGATGGGAGAAAGTTTAGATGGTTATGATGACAATAATGATGCTTCCTAAGCTCAAACCCAACCTTTTGTTACCGATGCAATCCAAATGACTGCCAAAGCAATTATACGTTAAGATGGTTGAGTTGCTCTTGTTCAAGATGCAAGTTCCTGTCAAAATGACTTGGCTGTGAACTCTGCTCATTATATTTGTTCTAAAGCCTATAAGCCTAACATGATATTGCAGAAAACAGTCATTCAGTAAAAACTAAAAAGAAACCTTTCAAACATTCTGGTTTTAGATCAAGGAGTGAAATTGTTGAAGTTTTTTTTATCTACCCAGACAATGCAACGATAGACAGGGAAAGAAAATAGATATAGATATGTTTATAAGAAGCTCATGATCCATAGGGGGGTAACATGGTAAATATTAAAAAAAACAGTTCTTTACTTGGTATATTTATATGATTACCAATATATCACAAAGAAACAACTAGGGTAAGATTAACAACTGTACAGCAGTAGAGGTCATCATGTCACCCTAGAGTCATCACTCATGACCAATTTGAGTGGAGTGCACTTAGAGGCACTAAACCAGCACTGTGTGCATCTGCATATCGTGAAAAATTGCATGTTGAAGTAGCATATGTTGACTCATCCTTTGCACGTTTCACAGTCTACAAGGAATAGGGCATTCTATGTACTTGAAAACACTGCATTTGAAAGAATGATGCTACCAACAGCAGTGCTTAAACTAAATCCTGTATTCAAGGATGTGAAAGCACAACAAAAGATCCGCTTAGGAGAACTCAAGTTACATAGGAATAGTAATCATCATGCAGTCAATCAAGTAACAAAAATTTTTAAGTCTTTCCAAAGCTTCGTCTTTCAGACATAAGTACGCATTGACGACAAATATTGCATAATCATCCAGCACATAACAAATGAAGCTATACCTACACCATTCAACATTTAACATCAGAAAAGACATTATACAAATATACGGAATCAAGTGAAATATCAAATAAGTCAGCAAAAACCTATGAATATTTCAATATAGATCTCCAATGACCAAGATCCTACAGAATTGACAACTGAAACAGTAACATACAAATATCCAAGAGCTAGGCAACCAAAATAAAGGAATTAAGTATATAACAGTTCTTTACGGTGTGTTTGGATTTCATTGGGGGTAGGGGGAGTTAAGGGAACATTGGGGAGAGAATTGAAGGGAAGCCATAGGTTCCTCTACCTTCCCTTCTCCCCTATTCCCCTCTATCCAAAACTCTCAATACTATTAGTAGAGGCACCTCCATAGAGCGAGAAATAGCAGCCTTCAAAGAAAGAGCTACATTCATTTCATTTCATTCTCATTTCAACAACAACAATAGCAAAAATTGCAAGATAAAAACACTATCCCACCTGAGCCTCAGCATAGCTGCCCTTCGCCTCCACTCCATCAGCCCCAATCACCAACGAAGGAAACGGCTCCACAGGACTCCTCCCCTCCAACTCAGCCACAAGAATCTTCGTCCTCTTCTGCATGCTAACCAACACATTATGCCAAGTGTTTGCCCTCGACTGCCCCCGTCCCTTCACGCCAACCCCAACCCCGACATTCAACTCCCCGAAATCATCGGGCCTCACGCTCAGCACCTCCTCCGGCGTAGCCCCATCCAGAACCGATATCAAACATGCACAAAACCCCTTCGTAATCTCCGAATCGCTGTCCACCGAGAAGCTCATCGTCCGCCTGGGGTTGATAGAGGCCGAGAGCCAAACCTGAGCAGTGCAGCCCATGACGCGGTTGGCTAGGGTTCGTTCAGCGGCGGGAAAAGGCGGGAGAGTGGAGGCGTAGTCGAGGAGGCGCTTGACGCGGTCGATTGATTGAGGGAGAGATTGGAACTCGGAGATGAGGCTGTTGAGTTTCAAAGGGGAAGCTTTTTGGTTTGCGACGGCGGCGGAGCAAGATTTGATGGGGCGGAGGTGGAGAGAGAATCGGAGGTTTTTGGGAGGTTGCGGTTTCTTAGAGGTAGGGATTGGAGTGAGGAGGCGGCGGCTGGAGACAGCTGCTGCTGCAAAATCCGCCATTTTTTCCTCTGTTTTTGGATGGAGCTGAGGAAGGGGGGTTGGGTTTGGAATTTTATAGAGGAAAAAAGGTGAATAAAGGGAGTTGGTGGGGTCAGAGAGAAGAGGGCTGCTCTGCTTTTAGTCTATCGAGAAAGCGGTGGATCGAGGATAATGTATTTTTTTTCCTTTGTGGTTTTCGGAATTTTGGATATCAGTCCGCAGCCTCTGTGCTGGCTGGCGGAATGGGCCGCTGTCGGGTCCCGTTCTCGGTGGGAGCTGATGAGTTAATTATGTCGTACATAATATTATGTATCTATACTATGTACTATACTATACTACTAACTGCTTATAATAAAAAAGAATATGGGATCAAAACTTTTAATTTTCACAATTATCCTTCAAAGTTCATCTAAATTAATTTTTTTTACCACGTTTTAATTTCGGTTCAGTTGTTCTCTCTCTGTAAAAGAAGCGTTAAATTAAATATCTTGCATTACTATAACCTGCCACTATTAAAGCCTTTCTCTTATTAAATCTTACCGTTATTAAAGCCTACTTCCTAGTACCGTAATTAATTTCACTGCCTTATTCGTTTCCTTCTATTATCCTTTGTCTTCTATTCTTCATGATCTCATCTTTTTTAGTCCTATCATCTTCTCCAATATGAAATTCCTATTATAATTATTCTTTTGCCACCACTTCGCCTCGAATTTGACTATTATTTGAGAATTCATTCACATGCTTCATACTTAGATGAAGCTAGTCTTGCATACTGAGATGGCCGAGAAGGATCGTTCCATGTAAAAAGAGGTAAATTGCAAGCCTTTTTTTTTGGGTATATTATCTTACCAATCATTTATTATTAAGTATTTATTTTCTTAGCAATAAGTCCGTGGATAGTATATGCTTGAATGTTGCAAATACTTCTATTCTTTCGTTTGAGATTCACAAATTACAACTATCCACAAAACTAAATTCTCTTAGTGTTGGACTAGGCCTGTCCAAAAAGCCTGTCGGCCCGGGCCCGGCCCTGAACCCGACCTCGGCCCGGAAATCCGGGCCTGGCCGGGTTCCGGGCCCGGAAATCCGGGTCTAGCCGGGTTCCGGACCCGGGTACGGGCTGCCTCAGCGGCGCCCGGCCTGAGCCCGGCACGGCACGGAACAACGCCGGCGTCGGGCAAAAATCCGGGCTGAGCAGCCCGGGCCCGGAGCCCTGCCCAGTGGCAACGGTCACCATAGGTGACCGTTGCCAAATTAGGCCGGGCCGGGCCGGGTCGGGCTGGCCCGGCCAGGACACAACGGTCGCAATAGTGACCGTTGTGGCCAAAACGGCTGGGCCGGCCCGGCCCAGCCTGGCACGGTCATAACGGCCATAAACGGTCTTTTGACCGTTTTTTGTCCCCAAAAACGGTCAAAAAACGGCTATTTTGTGAGGTTATTTTGGTCATTTGCTTAGGAGGCTGGTTCTATAAATAGAGGGGGGTTTTCATTTGTTTTCTTCACACCAAAACTCATCTACTTCTCTCTTATACTCTTATACTCTCTTATACTCTCTTATACTTTCTAATCCTTTCATCAAATGGCTTCCGGGTCTGATTATGAAGAGCAAAACCTATCTCCCGATCTTGAAATGAGTCCTCCTACTGGGTCTACTCCTACTGAAGTTAATCCCGAATCCGGTGGCGACGAATCTGCACAAAGAGCTCCTAAAAGGCTAAGATCCGATGTGTGGAATTTTTACGAGAAGATCGACGTCATCAAGAATGAACACGGTAGGATCCTCACCCAGAAGGCTAAGTGTGCGTTGTGCGACAAGATTTTTCAAGCTCATCATAAGAGCGGCACCAACCACCTCAAACGCCATTTAGATAAACACAACAAAGGTCAGACTCCTCAAGGTGATATCTGACAATCTAGGATTTCTCAATCCTCCTCTTCTGGTAGTCTCGGTAGTTAGAACTATGACGCTGCCAGAGCCAGGAAATGCGTAATCAGGTTTATCATTCTTAAAAACATTCCTTTTAAATTAGTAGAAGATGATGAATTTGAAGATATGTTTAGAGATGATTTTTATCCTGCATTTAAAAAATTTTCTCGTCAAACATGTCAACGTGATATTTTAAAATATTATCAGGAGGAACAAGGAAAAATAATTTTTTATTTTAAAAATTTAAACTGTAAATTTTTTTTAACTTCTGATATTTGGACATCTAGAGCACAAACTGGATATTTATGTATCACAACACACTGGATTGATAAAAATTGGCAAATGTTTAAAAGAGTTGTTTCTTTTATTGCAATAGAAGAGTCACATACTGGTATTAATATTGCAAATTTAATAATTGAAGAACTTATGAAATTAGAAATTTCAGAAAGAATATTTTCTCTTTCACTAGATAATGCAAGTAATAACAATGTAGCTGTTGATT
Source organism: Asparagus kiusianus (assembly GCA_022839385.1). Classification (NCBI taxonomy): domain Eukaryota; kingdom Viridiplantae; phylum Streptophyta; class Magnoliopsida; order Asparagales; family Asparagaceae; genus Asparagus; species Asparagus kiusianus. Next base: position 2,995 of record BQKN01058380.1, on the reverse strand, counting down.
TTATCAGATCAACTTTGTCATTGTCATGTCATGGTGATCTTTTTCATATTAGGTGTATCTGTCACATTTTGAATTTAATTGTTCAAAGTGCATTTACTGAAATTAAACCCATGATAGAAAAGGTTAGAACAGTTGCTTATATGCATAATGCTTCTGAACAAAGACTTAAAAGATGGAAATAATTTTATAAAAGAAAAAATGTAAAGCCCAGACTAATTCTAAAAGATGTTGACCATAGGTGGAATTCCACCTATGCAATGTTAAGTGTAGCAATAAAATATAAAGACATTATAACTGATTTTATAAATTATTATGCTTCTAGTTCTAGTTCTGGTAGTACTTATGGAATAACTGAAGATGAATGGATAATTATATGTAATTTAAATAAAATGTTACAAGTTTTTTATGATGCTACAATGTTATTATCTGGCTGTTATTATCCAACCATTACTTTAGCTGCTTTACAAATTTTAAATATTTAAATTTTTTTTGGGAAATATCGTATGGATGATACTTTTGGACCTATGATTTTTCAAATAAAGAGCAAATTTAATAAGTACTTTAGGCCTATTCCTCATATTTTTGGTTTGGGAGTTCTTATTGATCCATGCTTGAAGGATATTGGTCTTTGAAGTTTGTTACAATCATTGTATGGTAATCAGATTATAGACTTAGATGATGGAACCACCGTTAGTGTTACTACTCATCATTTAGCTATTAGAAATTACTTTCAAACCTTATATGATGAGTATGCAGCTAGACATGGTGTAGCTACACAACAGTCTACAGCTTCGGTTTCTTCGAGCTCATCCCGAGGTAAAAGTGTAAGTTTTGATAGGTATGCAATGGTAGCTGAGCTAGCTGGTGGATCTGGACTTAGATCATCATCATTGGAGGTTTCTGAAATAGATGAATATTTATATGCTTCTTTAGTTAAAAGTCAAGGAAATGCTTTAGATATTTTGCAATGGTGGAAATTATATGGATCAGTTTCATATCCTATACTTTTCACCATGGTTCGTGACTTACTAAACAGTGCAGGTTTCGACGGTAGCTTCGGAATCCGCCTTCAGCACAGCAGGACGTTTGATCGACGACCACAAGACATGCTTAGATCTGTATACTGTACAAGCGGTGATGTGCTTACAAGATTGGTGGAGGTACGAGTAGCGAACGCAATGCATCGATCGGATGACTGGAATTGAAGAAAATTTAAAGATTTAGGACTAGCAGATAGATATAAAGAATAAATAATATTCATCAAATTGTAATTTTTATATCTTAGCTTAAAATTTGTAAAGAATTATTTTAAAAATAGTTACAAATGATAGTGATATAGGTGAGTAGGCGCCAACCTAGTTGGGATGTACTTATCTATTGTGATGCAATGAATTCCAAAATAAATTTGTACTTGTAATTTGTAAATGATTTATTAATTATTAATAAAGAATTTATTTTTATCATTTTTTATTTATAATTTATGTCATTTTAAGTGATTAATAATATTATTATTTTTTATTAATTTTTCTTGTCTTTTTTTTGTATAATTTAAATTTTAAATAAAATAAAAAAAAGAAAAGAAACCGGGCCGGCCCGGAACCCGGCCCGATTGGGCCTGGACCCGGCCCGGGGTACCCGAGTCCGGGTCCGGGCTCTGGTTTTGCCCGGCCCGGGCCCTGATTTCGGGGCCGGGCCGGGCCGGACCGGCCCGGATGGACAGGTCTATGTTGGACCATGGGGAATCATCAATACATTGTATGGAACAAAAGCTTAATGCAATGTGGCAAATTATCGCTTACAGTGTAAGATTATGGAACATTATTTAATAAGGCGGATGGTTTTTTTAGTGAAAAAATAATTGTTAAATTTTCTTTCTTGTTTATTTTCCTATGAGGGCATGTTTGTTTCGTAAAAAAATACAGAAAGTGGGGAAAATGGGTGGAAAAAATTGGTATAGGTGAATTTTGATATTTTCCTCCACTTTTAGATGTTTGGTTTATCAAAGCTATAAAAGAAAGTGGGGTGGGGGGATGAGTTGTCACCATATTATTGGATGAGATGAGTAATTTTTGATGTTTTCCTCCACTTTCCTTGTTTAGGTTCTTTTTTTGTGTTTGGTTCATTCTTAAAACTAAGAAAATAGATGAGAGAAGATGAGTTATCATTATATTATTTGATGATGTGACACATATTTAGGAAAATCAATTTCCTTGTTTTTTGGAAGAAAGAGATGGAATGAAAATTTTAATGAGATGGGATAAATTGTCACCATATTATTGGATGATGTGAGTAATTTTTAAAGATGGTGGAAAGTGAAGGAAAATTGGGTGAGGTGAGTTGGATGAGTTGATTGATGTGACACATTTTTTGTGTTTATTTTATTTTTAAAAGTAAATAATAAGATGAGATGAGATGAGTTGTCATCATATTATTGGTTAATGTGGGAGATTTGTAAGGATGGAAAATGATAAAAGTGAAGAAAAATGTGTTTTGTAAAATAAAGGAAACGAACCAAACAGACCCTCAATGGAAACCTTGATGTCCATACTCTTTGCATAAAGTTCATTCAATTCCCTTAAAGAGTAACAGTGTGCCTAACGTTCCTTGATTGATAGCTATCTGGCATTTCTTTCGGACTACTAAATAGTTTCCTTCGTATCATTTATTCTGTAAGTAGAGCTCCCAAACCTAGCATGATATTGTTGGGTTAGTAATCAAGGTATGCTTGGTACCAAGCTCAATTGTTTGCTTGGTAGTGAGGTGTCCTATAAAGAGAAAAATGTGTATGATTGGTACCAAGCATAAGTTTTTATGGTTGGTAGTGAGATGACATATTCTCCTCCACTCATTGAAAGCGATGTTCATACTCACATGGGTTGGGGAGTGGTTGGGAATTGCAACGAGTGGATGAGAATATGACACCTCAATACCAAGCAAAAATTTTGTGCTTGGTAGTGAGATGACATATTCTCCTCCACTCATTGAAAGCGATGTT
>BQKN01058377.1:34767-49098 GCA_022839385.1 Asparagus kiusianus | reverse complement strand
ATATATATATATATATATATTTGTTGTTCAAGAGCCATTACATGATCTCTATAACTACAACTAATCCCGGATAGAATGATTGAAGAACTAGCCATTCAATCCACGAGACTACGTGCCTTAATCATCTACTAAGTTTCTCTTCGTAAGTGGTGATGGTTTCTTAGGTTAGATGTGAAGACGCTGCATATTAATAGAATTACTTATCAAATTCCACCAATAAATTGTAAGAAAATAATCGATCGTACCTTTAATTGGATTGAAATTGAAAGGGTATAAGATATAGATAAATACCTTTCAACCTGAACTATGGTGAGTCCAACAACCTCTGCAGTCTTCCTTGAAAATCTTCGATGTAGATGGTGGAGGTGAGGATGAATAAGATGAAGCATTGAGGGCTTACCATATATAAACATCTTCAGGTCGACGCTTGGGTTCTCAAGGCGGAGCACGAATTCTGATCACAATCAAAACTGAAGACGATTGGGTTCTCAAGGAGGAGCACGAATTATGTGCTCAACGGAGACGAAGAGGCGGAGCACGATTTCTCTAGGAGACGAACACGAAGAGGCGTTCTTGGGAATTGAAGAAAGGGGGAAAATCTGCGGTCGAATTTAGGGTGAATTAATTAGAGCTGGAGTTTTAATGGAAGGTGTGAGAAGGTGGGTGAAAATGGATGTGGGTGAAAGGCTAATATTGGGAATTGAAGAGATGGGTAATAACATTAAATGTTTAGGAGGTGGTTCTCAGTTACAGAGGAATTTAAATTTTATTTTAAGAAATTAAAAAAAAGGTTAATTTGCCAAGTGGCATGTGCAAGGGTAACAGTTTTAATAGAAGATATAGATAAGATTAGAGGATTTCCTAGTAAATTGTCAAACTTGAAGGGGTTTCATAATAACTACCCTATAGTATCATAGTATGAACACAAAAGGAAAACGAGATCTTTAAGGATTCCAAAAGAAAACAAATCTATATCAAATTACATCTTATAAAAGGAAACCTACAGGATTAGAATTTTAAATTAGCACTGAAAAATATTATGATCTTATTTATATATATGTTGATTACCCGATAACCCTAATCCTAAACCCTAACGATCTTGCAACTTTGCTGCGGTAAAAGACGTGGCGCCGCAGTTCATGGCGCCAGAGAAGATCAACAAGGAGAATCTGCAGGTATCTCTCTTTTTTTATTTTGATAAATTGATTTTCATAACCATGGTTTTAAAATCCAAATACATCTACCTTTTGCTCACAGGCTACAACAGAAGCTGAAAACTATTATTGCCCATGCTTCCTCCTACCCCCTGACATCATTGCTGATATACTATCAAGATTACCAGCAAAGTCTGTCGCCAAACTTCGCTGCGTCTGCAAACAATGGCTTACCTTAACGCATGATTCCCATATCTTGAAATCAGCGCACGAGAGATCGTCGAGGATAATTGTAGAAACCTTTGATGATGCTGGGGAAATCAAGTCATATAGATTCAGTCCTGGATCATCAGATGGAAAATGCCCTGCTCAGAGTTACTATACGCTTAATCTTGCGAGAGGGTCGACGTACTGGTTATCTGCAGAGTACTTCGCTGGGATTGGCTATACTTATATCCTTGGGGGGAGAGGGATGTACAGGTTATCAAATTTCGTCGATGGGTTGACGTGTGCTTATGTCAGAAGATGTAGTTCTAACATATACCTGTTAAACCCTACAACTCGGGAGCTTGAGAAACTTCCAAATATGACCAACAATCATCAAGAAGCCTGCGTGCACGAAAATTTTGTATATCAAAGCGTTGGTCTCGGCATGGACATGACTACAGGGCGATACAAAGTAGTTGCATTATTTCAATTTCTAGAAAACAATCGCCTTCAATGTGAGATCTACAGCGCTGGGACTGGACAGTGGAGGCGCATTGACGCGCCCCCTTCTGAATTTCGCGACAATGTGGTTCAGGCTCTGCATCATAACGGAGCCCTCCACTGTCTTGGATACCATGGAGGGTCCGGAAAAGTAAGTATTTTCAGATTCGACCTCAAAGAGGAGAGGTTTGGATCAGCGCGAGTGATCCCTTATCCTGGGCTTTTCCCCCCTTTATTAAGGGAGTCGGGAGGGAAGCTTTGGCTTGTACTCAAGAAATGTTGGGGGAGTTATTACTATGAGGTATGGACTGTGGAAGATTACTCGAACAATACGTGGGTGAAAACGTTTAGATTCGACTCCAGCAGTATACTGTCAGGGGTACACAGGATCTACGCCACGGATGTTGTAGATGGAGAGATCATCTTCAATGCTCGCGACGAGCAGCTAAAATGGCACGTTATGCTTTACGATCCTCGCAGCGGGGCTTCGCGCAAACTCTACGATGGAGAAGCGGCCGTGGATTACGTTGTGTGCAGGGAAAGCCTTGTTTCGCCAAAGAAACTGTTGGAGATGAGTAATCAATCAATCCAAGGATAAACGTTGCAACGTGCCAATCTATCCTTCTCAGTGGGGGGCTGATCATCCTGTGTGTTATATTGCAATTTTCTATAATATGGGCTGATTTTATCTTGTAGGCTACATTGCAACTTTCCGTTGTCATCGTTTTTGTGACTGAAACGTACTTTTTTTGAAACATCTAGTCTAGTGCGTACGCCTGTAATTGCAATCTTTTAATGATGCGTGCGATATTTCTTTGGTTGAGTTGGGTATTTTTCCTATTTGGCACATGTCAAGTTTTTTGTAATATGTTTTTTGGGTAAACATAAATTATTTCTTTCATATATTGATATTTTCCTATGGCAATATATTTCATGCCAAACATAAACTATTTTATAACCGAGGAGTAATGGTAAGCATAAACTACCACTAATAGTTAATTGGGATGTACGTGGGCTGCACGTAGTCATTTCAGTAATGAGAAATTGGTGAGACTCCTGAAGGTACAAAAACGTGGCGTGTATCTAAATGCACCAAAAAATTGACGCGTGACAAATTAAAATGCGTCGTGGACACCTAATCTGATATTCAACTAATTCATACACCAAAAATGTCATCTTCAAAGAATCGTCATCTAAGTCAAATTATTCATATCAGCAGTTATTAATTTGGGTAAATTTCAACAGACCTCCCATTACTTTGGGCATTTAACACAAACCCCCAAAATAATTGCAACACTTACTGAAAGTACCCCTAGTAAGTTTTAGGATTAAGAAAACTCCAAAATATTTTGATTTTTTTGCACTTGATTAAATTCCATAATTCCCTTACCCAGTAATGTTATATTGATGAAAATTAACCCTCCAGGCCTGTGTATACACTCAAATTTATCCTATTTGTAAGTTAACACATAAAATTACAAACAACGACGCTAAAAAGATATGAAAACTGCCAATAAATTCCTAACAAATCTAAAATTACAAACAACACTAAAAAGATATGAAAACTGCAAATAGATTCCTAACAAATCTAAAATTACAAACAACGTGTGAAAATTCTAAAGTTACAAGCAACCGCTTTTATTTTTGAAAATTTACAAATAAAGCCTCAGACAAGTTAGGATATTACAAATAGACTCCTAATAATAAAAAATTATGTATAGCCCCCTAAAATAAATCTAACTTGCAAAAAAAATCCTTAAAATATAAAAATTGTAAAAATACCCGAGAATTTTAAAATAATAATTAATGACCCCTCAAAAGTTCAAAAATTATAAATAACCCATTGAAAAATCTAAAAACTACAAATAACCCCTTTAAAATTTAAAAATCACAATATTCTGAGTTTAACAAAAGTTTGAATGGAGGACCCGTAACTTGGTTCTTTTGAAGGATATGATTGTCAATGAAATCAAATAACTCTACCTCAGTAATTGTTCTGAATCGCTCTTTACATCACGATTACAAAGACTGACTGATAAATTTGTAAATTTTTATGTTTCTTTTGATGTTTAAGCACTTATTCTAAGTGCTTTTGTTTCTCGGTTTAACTGAGCTAGATCGATGTACTCAAACTTTCATATTTGGTGAGTGAATAAATTTTTTTTTTCACTTACCAAAAAAAGATTACTACTTTTAAACCTAAAAAATTATTATAAACATGTTATACCTGCAAAATACGCTTTCGTCGACCACCTAATTTTCCAGAATATCTCATAAATTATCTGAAACTGAATGGCTGTCAAAAATCAAATGGAGATCAATAGAAATACAACACATAAATCTATCAGGACCCAGGAACAAAGAACCATATCTAGAAAACACAAACAGGGTGCAATTTATAGGCAGCTAAATACATTTATAGACAACTGCAACTTTTAGATTATTAGTAATGCAGCAACAAAGTTAACATAAGCACGATGCCAACAACACGCATAGTTTCAACAAAGCAGATCTACAGATGAGAACCTTGACAGTTTTAAATAGCACCTTGACAGTTTTCAGACACCAAAAAGGGAAAAGTAAATAAATGTCGACGGGATGCAAAACAGCAGAAGTGTAAATGAGGTTGTACCGAATCCAGAAGGCATAACGAGCAGGATACCTTCATTGAAATCAACAGTATAATAAAGGGTTTAAAAACATATAAGCGGAACTTCTACAAAAATGTGAGGAACATGTAAAACCTGCATAATATTATATGCATATATCTATAATATACAAGATCCATATAACCTATTTATCAGAAACTGAACGGTTGTCAATATCAGCACAAATGCATCGTATCACCAGGCACAAATGCTATAAACTTGTGAATCTCTTGCGGAAGTCAGGGCTAGATAAGCTGGAAACATCATTATGTGAGGAGCAAAGAAGCCGTCTCCAATGGATCAAAAATCTCAGGAAACAAAAGCTCGATCTGAAAAACGTAACCAGGAGAAACAAAATATTGCCTGCTGAACATGAACAAAGGAACTTTTGTTGGAACACTATGCCATAATGTTTGGAAAACTGTTAGAGAAGCTCTCGACCCAAACTGTACAGGCAGCAAGATAACCTCCAGGTAGTGCAGAAAGATGCAGGACAAAAGAGCCAGTTTTAGACTGAGGATTTCAAAACAGAAAGAACAGATATTTCTAGTGAAGAACAAGTCGTAACAGGAAGCCACAGTATTTGTTGAAGCTGTAGTGAGTTCTCAACACAAACAATAAAGGGCACATGCATGATGCAACTCTTTGTGCCAGAAGTGATGCATAAGGATCTCGCTCAATCAATGGACGGTTTTAGCGGATAATAACCATATCATGAATAAAGAAATCACAAAGGCCAATCATAGCCTGCCAAAAGATTAAAGCAATTAAAATCTTTCAAAAAAAAAGCCCATGGTTCATAGGCTAAAAAGGTTAAAACTTTACCCAGGACTCCCCACGCCAATGCTGTCGGTTTAAATCTGTTTTTTCCAAGATCAGCAAAAGCCGAGGTGACCCTGTTCTACATTTCTGGCAAATCTCAAGTGGTCAAAAAACATTTGACGGCCCCAAATAACTCCACAGCATAGCGCCCCATAAATACTCAAGGCATCCAAATATATGAACAAACCAAAAATCCAAGGGCACAATAAAGTACTGCTAGCCATATAAACCAAAGTCAAGCACCACACTATGCAGAGATTAATAGAACGAAATCCAGGTAGCAAGTCAAACAAGTAAAGCACCAAGTTAACTTATCACACGAGTCTAAAGATCATAATAGCCAAAACTGAAACAGTGGCATCCATCCAATCTTTGACATGGTCTGTGAATCGCCACCCATTGGCTTCAGGACATTCTGCTCCAGTTCCCCATGGCTGCATCAATCAGCAAAAAAATATTGACTAACAAATCAATCATAAACATATAACAGTAAATTTCAAAATTAGAAAAAATACCAAACTTTGGGCAATTTCATAAGGAACCTCCTTGAATTTTGTTATTTCCACTAAACACCCCTAACTTTTCCCATGAAACTCCCAATTTTATTTTTCCTCCCACAAGTCAAGGTTGGAGCACCCAGTTCTTGTTTTACTCGTTTAAAATTTTCAGACCTTATATATTATTTGCTGAATCTTGACTGTAACATTAAATTTATCAAAATTATGGTTTAACAGTTCCAAGATGGTTTCCTCATCCAAAGTCATTCGGTTAAGGAGATTTTTTTTGTTGTTAAAGCATCATTACACAGATCTCTACAACTACAACTATCATTGGATGGATATTATGATTCAAGCAACTGTGTTAAAACTGGGGGGTTTCGTGGGAAAAGTAAGGGGGGTTTAGTAAGAAAAACAAAGTTCGGGGGGGGGGGGGGGGGGGGGGGGCTTCCATGAGAAGCAACCGAACACTTTAGGGGTAATTGTGCCCAAAATATAACTTGAAAGAAACCATCGTTTCATACCTCCAGGCAGAAGCACAATTCATCAAGAACGATACCCTCCACCACTAGGGCGTTCATAAGGTCCAGATCGATCACGACCATATCTCTCACTTCCCGATCCACTACGACTCCCTCCATCCCTACTCTTTCCACCACCACCATATCGATCCCCATTGCGATCCGGTCCATGTCGACTCCCACCTCCACCACCACCACCATACCTATCTTCCCTCCCCCCATACCTATCTCCTCTACTACCCTCATCACCATTTGGACACTCTCGAGCAAAATGCCCGGGCTTGCCACATTTGAAGCAGTCGCCGCCAGAACCTCTTCCTCCTCCACCGCCATAGTCACGACCGCTGCGATCACGATCACGACCACCGCGATCATAGCCACGATCACCTCCATCGCGGTCTCTGCCACCACCCCCAGAGCCTTGAGGCTGAGCCTTGTCAACGGTGATAGATCGGCCGTCAAGATCAATTCCATTCATTGCATCAATGGCATCTTCCATTGCCTTCTTCTCATCGAAGGTTATGAAGCCAAATCCACGAGAACGGCCAGAAAATCGATCAACAACAACCTAAAATTTAGATATAATGATTAGGAGACTAAAAAACTTATTGTGAATCTAACAAGCTACCCAAAAAAGTCAGCATAGAACTGATGATATCATGCAATATGTTACATTTATAAGGATAAACATATGCACATGCACGTACATAAGAAAAGTAATGGTAAAAGTAATCTGCTTAGGACTAAGAATAAATGTGACTCCTACAAGCATTCACTCAAAATTAGAGTTAAAGCCTTAAACATATACAGAATGTGACTCTGGACTGACTAACTATTAAGCAAACATTTGCAAAACAAAGTTCATGAAGTCAACGGCATATACGACACATCATGATAATAATCCCGTTTACCTTCGCCTCAGACAGATGGAATAAGAATAAATGTGACTCCTACAAGTATTCAGTCAAAATTAGAGTTAAAGCCTTAAACATATGCAGAATGTGACTCAGGACTGACTGACTATTAAGCAAAAATTTGCAAAACAAAAGTTCATGAAGTCAACGGCATATACAACACATCATGATAATAATCCCATTTACCTTCGCCTCAGACAGACGACCAAATTTCTCAAATGCATATCTCAAATCATCATCCTTGGTTGACCAAGAAAGACCTCCAATGAAACAGCGGTACTCCACATCCCCCATGATTAAACTGCAAAGAAAAACATAAAAATAGGCATTAAGGCATTAAATACTAAATGGAAATACTCCTTAGCTTTCACAATATTTTTTGGGGTACTCTAATTTAAAAATAAATCACATAGAGGTCAAATCATCAGATTCAACAAGATAATTAAATATGTCACATCAAATTAAAGGCAATAAATACTAAATGGAAGTGTTTTTAGCTAGCAAGTTGAAAGAAATGGCATGACGTGTTAATCATCAAATTCCAAGGATACAAAGAAAATTGCAAATGGGGAAGAATTTAGCAACAGGATACAAAAACATAAATTAACTGTATATCAGAATATTTTGCTGAAATATCAACAATGTCGTATCGTTTTGATATTTGAACTAAACAAGACAGATTAAACTTAATAAGTATATATTCATAGGAAGTACTCCACAAACAACTGAAAGAAGCTAATACTGAAAGCATATTGATTATATTATCTGTAAGGAGAACATGTTGGTACGTAAACTAAAATTTGAACGAAAAGGGTAAGTCACCTTGTCCCCTAATCAAGGGATAATAGAACAAGGGTATTATTGTAAGTCAGTATATATAAACAAACCAAACAATTGTATTAGAAATATGATGATAAAAAAACATAAGCCATCGACAACAATAAAAGGGCAGGACAGGGTGGAAGCGAACCGAATCAAATACCATGGTATTCAGATTTGAATTTAGTTATTTTTTATGAATTCGAATTTAAGTCAAATACGAAATAAGTGTTCAAATTTGATTCTGTTATACCCAAATATTTGTTAAAAGTTCACAAATATCTCATTAGCACACTTGGTAAGTCAACGATTTCTTGAGCATGAGGTCATGAGTTCAAACCCTATGTTTTGGAGTATTTTCTTACTTATTCTGGTTAACATTTAATAATTATTATGATATTTCACAATAAGAAATTTTTATACTGTGGTCACTAATCATTAATCTAACAATAATACTACTTATAAATAGCAATACTGACAATATTATGCACACATAAAAGATGATGCAATATAGTAATGTAAAAGTAGAAAAACATAAATGAATATTTAATAATCAAACAAATCAAATATACCTCCAGTTAAATTGTATTCGTTTATGAACGGAATACCAAAAAGTATTCATTTAATATTAATGAAATATCAAATCGAATATGACCGAAAACCTGGACAAATAATAACCGAACTGTTCATTAATTATTTGGTTCATTTCGACTCGTAGGTAGAACTATGCACCAATATTTAGTCTCTAGGAAGTCACGTAGTAGTCTCATATATTTTTAGACGCAAAAGGTAGAACAACAAAGTAAAATATGGGGCTTTCTAGCAAAATTTCACAAGGATAGTCCAAAAATTAATTCTGAAAGTAGTCATACATGACAAATCATAGTCATGTATTTGCAATACACCTAGCAATTTCCACATTAAAATATACAAGGCTTAAAAACACCTCAAAAATATAGATTAGGATTGTCATATTCATAATTCATAAATTCTTAAATTGTATCTTAATACATTTTGGGAACATAAATCCAGCTGTATGTATGTATGTATCTAATTAAGGTGCAAATCTCATGGAATCTACTAACGTGTGTTACAGTCAATCTCAATACACCTTTTTTTCTCTTTTTCTATATAAAGTGAAAGGTTTACGACTCCAGATGTTTAAATCTCATAAAATTCACTAGCAATGCAAGTAAAGAATACAATAGTGAAATGAACCCAGTCGATTTACCTTCTTCATTTTTTTCTAATAAAGTTAAGGGTTAAAGGACTCAGAACAACTTCTTATAAGGGGAAAAAACATTCCACGCATCAGAACATTCTTTATTCTGGATCCCTGCTACAGATTGCACATTGCCCCAACACTACTTTATGAAATTAGTAGCAAAACTGTTCGAAAGCAGAACAATGACACTCGTGAATGCAGACTAAAAATAAAAATTAAATTATATCGCGTGGAAAATAATAGTTACAATTTACTAGACTTACAAAAAGTTCAATAAAGTATCACGCTCATAACTTATATGAATCAGATAGCTGCTTTCCCTTCTTCATTTGCTGGCAGTGACCGCGGAAAAGTAAAGCTTCTTCTCTTAATCAAGTTGAAATAGACCAAAATCAGATCTTTACGACTGTTTGGCTTAATCATCAAAGGTATGATTTTTATGTCTATTTCAACTTGATTAAGAGAATAATATAATTAAGTATGCCCTTAATGTGGTGATAATCATCAGTCAAACAGTCTCCGTTCAAAACAACTATGTAAACAAAACCAACGAGATGCTAATTAAGCTTTCACAGATCGATTCCATCGGCAATTTAATTATGAAAAAACGAAAAATAGGGTAAGAAGTGTAAACTTTACAGTCGGTGATAATAAAAAAAATTAGATCGAAATTATGAGATCAAAGGAAACAGAGAAGAATTAAGAGATTTAGGGGAAAAGATCGAACCTTTGAAGAAACCCTAGAAGAAGAACGAAGAGGAAGCAAGCAGCCTCCTTGAAAATATCTCGCAAATGGGAATCAAAAATATCTCGCAGCAATTTATACCGTGAGTAAGCGGGGACTAAACTTGACTTTTAATATATATATTATTTATAATAAATTCTCGCCCAGCGCAACATCGGGCATTTGGTCTAGTGGTATGATTCTCGCTTAGGGTGCGAGAGGTCCCGAGTTCAATTCACGGAATGCCCCATTTAATTTCTGAAAATGAAAATAAGCATTTATTTTTTAATTTTTCCCCCTTTTTAGATCTTACAATGCTACTTCAAATTGGAGCGATACAGTTAGAGCGAATAACCTAAAATCGGAGCAATGCAGTTGAGCGAATACGAAAGTTTTAGATCGGTCAACCTAAAATGAAATGGAAAAATAAAATTAAAACATTTAATCCCTGAAAAATATCTAGCTCTCGCAGAGCAAGAGAATTCTATTTTTGATGATTTGTCAAACTACATATCACTAGCGTAAAATTAAAACATTTAATCCTGGAAAAATATATAGCTCTCACAGAACAAGAGAAATCTATTTTTGATGATTTGTCAAACTACATTATCACTAGCGTTTCGATGAATGTAATGCGCAAGGGACTTACGCCTCGTTTGGTACGTGAGAATGAAGTTAAGTGAGAATGGAATGGAATAGAATGTATGTGAGAATGGAATGGTCATTCTCATTCTCTTGTTTGGGTGCGTTTGTAAAATGAAGGTAGAATGAAAATCTAATTCTCATTCTCATGTTTGGTATCACTAGTTCACAAGTGAGAATGGAATCTCATTTTCTAATAATGCCCTATAACAACATAAATTTTTAATAAGATAAAAATAAATATTTATGATAATAACTAAAAAAAATTATTTATGCATATGTCATATTAATCTAGGTATGTGTTATACTAATACGCATGTTATCAATCAGGTGTATGTTTCGTTTATATTTTTTAAACAATTCTCACTATTTCTTAGTCTTAAAAAATTAAATAAAAATAAATAAAAGATTATCGCATCTTTCATAGGTCCAAAAAAATATAAAGAATGATATCCACAATCCACAGTTCTATATATATAAATTAACTCATTTGATAAAGTACCAATAATGTCCCTATCATAATAAAAAATCCATAAAACAATACCAACTAAAATAATATGTTTCGAAATAGAAAAATGATATACTAGCCTAAATTGCCAATCTAAAATTACCCACTTGCATATTGCCTCGCCCAAACATTCTTATTAGTTAGATATAATGTCCCATATAAAGCAATTTGTTTCAGTGGAGCCTAAAAAATAGAGAGAAAATGAGAATACGTAGTCAAAAGCCATGATTTTTAAATTGATTCTTATTATTAATAGGGGTATAATTGGGAAAAAAAACCTAACTAATTTGATTCTCCCCTTGAATGGGAATGATCATTCTCTATCTTCTCACTTGGAATGCTCATTCCCACAAAAAGTGGGAATGGTCATTCCAACACCTAAAAACTAGTTTTGTTTGGTATGATGGAATGAGAAGTGAGAATGGCATTCCATTCCACCCCATTCTCACGTACCAAACGGGGCCTTGGGGAAGTGCTGTAATTGCTGTGTAAGAGAGTTTTTGTTGTTCTTTTTTTTTCAAGTGGTAGGGCATCTTCTCTCTAAATTTGAGGGCATTTTTGGAATTTGAACAATAGAGCTCATGCAACGATGTTAATTTCTAGAAAATTCATTTTAAATTCATGGTCAGTTGGATTTTGCATCTGAGTTGCTCTAATACCATTTGTTGTGGTGTTTTCAATCACCAAAATATGGCTCTTTGCCAGCAACGGACAGGTGTCCCAATACATGCACCACTCAAAATCGAATTGACGGTCAGGACCACCAAGAATCCCGACTTAGCTGACTCGTCGAGTTGGCATCTCCGTAGGCCGACTCAAAGGGCAGTTTTATTAGTCCTCTTGTCGAAGACGACTCGCTACAAGCCCACTCGACCAGTTATTTGACACCTCGTAAAGTCGACTCGAAAAGGCGTTACTTCTCTATACCTCTCGCTACAAGCCAAAGGACGACTTCAACCTCGAACCACCCCCGCTGACAGCGCATTGGTGTCATATTAAATGCTTACCATGCGTCATTATTTCTCCATCCCCTACAATATTTATGACACATCGGACCACGTTGGCTTCGTGCGCCACCCATCGCATCTCATTAATGGCGAAATGACAGCGCCCATCACGTAGTAGATCCATGACCGGCACCTGTAAAGTAGATGTTGACTCAGCCGCCAGCTCAGGCTCGGCCAAAAAGACTAGACTACCCCTCTTGTTTGGCTATAAAAAGGAAAACTATTCCAATACAATGGTAAGCAATTTCTCAGCATCTTTCTTCATTCCGCTGTATTTTTCTCATATTCCCACTCAAGCCCCTAGCTGGCTTGATCATCGGAGGAACAATGAGGGAACCAGTCCCCGTCCTCTTGGGAGTTGTTGCGCGTGTAGGGACTAATAGCCCAACTCCAAATCAGATATTAGAAAAAGCGAGCGACCCCATATCAACCCAATCCTTACCCTCCTCCTCTTTTAACTGTGTTATTTAAACCATCAACACCATCTTAAATTAAATTTCTCTAACCATTACACTAAAACTCTAAAGTTATGATGAGAATTGAGGATTATATTTTTATATTCTAACAGTTCTAGATTTGCAACTTTCTTAAAATTAAAGAGGTAATATGGATTACGATTGTGAAATCATAAAATTAGCATTGATCTTATTCATATACAAGTTCTAACTAAGAACAAGGACACAAAAACTGAAGTTTGAATCACTAACCAAGAAAACACAACCTTTGTTCAAACACTAGTAGAAAAACGTGCAACCTAAACAAAAAAACCGTCTAGGTTGCTCCGAATTCCGTCTAGGTTGATCAACCTAGACGGAAATCCGTCTAGAATATTTATGTCTAGTTTGAGACAAACTAGACGGAAATCTATCTAGGTTGATCAAACTAGACGGAAAGTAACCTAGATGGATAATGAAATTACGTCTAGGTAGCAACCTAGACGGAAATTCTTTCTAGGTTGCTACAGTATCTGTTTAGGTTGCCGCAGTAACAATCTAGACGGAACTGTAGCAACTTTGTCTACAAATAACCATATTTTTTGGGGTATGCCTGAGTTTTGTTTATGTACATTAAGTACATTTGCTCATTTGGTTAATGAAAAAGTCCCCCCCCCCCCCCCCACCAAGGAAAAAAATACAAGAAAAAAAAAAGGAAAACTATTTTATTTAAAACAAAGCCGGTCACTCAATTTTGTATATATAACCCTCTATGAGTTTAATTGTAACCTATACTCAGCAACGTTAAAAATAGTCATAACTCAAAAACTAACGCATGCATGACAGTTGCAATTTGGAATTTTGTTAAAGTTTGAGGGTTTCTGTTTTTAGGCTCATTTGTTTACTTACCTTTATCTTTAAAGCCACCTATTATTAGTTGTATCTTTAAGCCCAATTTACTTTTTGTATTTGTCTTTAAACCCAATCTCCAAATCATACTCCCTTTAAAAGCACGAGTTCAGAAAATCTTTTTTAGACAAATATACCCCTTTATAGTTTGAACTACCTTATCTATAATCAAATTCTAATTTACAATGGTCAATATTACCCTTCACTATTTTGAATATTTTATTTATATCTTAATCTATCCTAATCATAATCATATCTTATCATAATCCTATGTGAACCATGTTTAGCTTAACAATTTAAAAAAACTAATATTAATAAAATATATAAAACATAAAAATGATATTAGTTTGTTAAGATAAAGAAATTACAAGTAGATAACATATTATAATACATGAAGTATTGCATAAAAACCATAAAAAAGTTTTAAAATTACAGAAAAGACCCTGAAAAGTTCAAAATTATAAATCTCATCCAAATGTCTCAAAACTTAAAATAAAAAATATGAAATTAAAAAATTAACATCAGTTTGCAAAGAATTTAAAATATACAGTTAACACCTCAATGTCTCAAAAATTATAGAAACACCCTCAAAAGTTTAAATCACAGACAAACACATTAAAATTCTAAAATTTTAAAACTTACAAACAACATAGACGAATTCAAGAGATTACCATGATACCCTAAAATTTTTAACATTTAAATTTAAATTTTTTTAATTGACACCCTCAATATCTCAAAAATTATAGAAACACCTTCAAAAGTTCAAATTATAAAAAGCCACCCTAAAATTCTAAAATTT
>BQKN01058377.1:0-19518 GCA_022839385.1 Asparagus kiusianus | reverse complement strand
CGGATCCAAGTGACCTGCGATTTGGGAGGTCGGATTGGAGTGACCTGTGTTTTGGGAGGTCAGATCTAAGTGACCCGCGTGCCGGCGGGTCGGATTCAAGTGACCCGCGATTCTCGATCTTTTCAGTCGCCGTCTTGGATTTTGGCCTCCAAACTTTGTGCAGTTTCTGTGGCTTCTTTTCCACTTCTTCCCTCTGCAACCTTTTGGCCTTTTGCGCAAGAATTCGCGCGTGCGCAAGCAGTGTGCGGCGCTTTTTGATCCGCTCTTCCAAAGTTGAACGGATCCTTTTGATTTGGACCCATTCATTTACTACTGGTTTGGAGGGGAGGACATATGTCCGCTGTTGGGGTGCTTGGCGTTGCCTAATTTTCAGATCCGCCTCATAACGGATCCCGTCAATTGACTCCAAGGCTCTAGCGAGTTGGCGCGCACAGCGTTGGCGCTGCCTTTGACGAGCTCTCTCCGATAAAATGGGCGCGCCTTCTGTACTCAACTCCTTGATTGAGGAGGAGTTCAGATCTGCAGATCCGGACTCATTGGATGCCGAAGGGGCGTTGCAAGGTTCAGCTACCGCAACAACGGGGGTGTTGATCTTCCTTCGCTTGCGAGAGGCGGAAGATCTGGAGGAGGACGACAGATATTCCTCGAACTTCAGTTGGTCGAACTCGTATTCGACCACTTCTTCAACCGGGATGCAGATCCGAGGTTGCGACACGACAGCTCCGGCAGCGAAGCTGTTAGCTCCCACTGTGGTCGCCAGTTTGTTCGCGTCGAAAATTGATGTATTCATTGTGGTATTCATTACAACTTTGGTCATTACAATGAAAACAAAAAGATTGTCTTTTTATAAGACTTTCACACAATGAAAACAAAGATTACAACTCTCGTCAAAACAAACGCAGAGATCGTTTATCGATCTTCTGGTTGCGTGGGATCTTTGCCTGTGTCGGGGTTTATCCGTGGACCGCCTTAGATCTGGATCCGGTTGATAGAAAATTCGGCAGAACTTCGCCTTCGCCGAGGAAGTATTTGATTTGAAGCGCTGAAATCGACCAAGCGAAATCAGGGCTCTTCTCGAGATTAAGACCAAGCCTAATCTCAAGGGACGGACGGACGTGGTTCAGATCCTTCGAATAGCTCCTTCTTTATGTCGAAGTTCGCCGGGATCTGATTTTCCTTCGCTGAAATTCGTGCTCCTTGACTCCACAATCCGGCAGCACCTCCTCTCTTGATAAATATTCGCCCCCTGCTGAAGGGAGGCCCTATGCTTGTATTTATAGGGCTTCGGAAGCGGTTATTTGGATGAGAACAAAGGATTTGGCTCTATCTTCAGTTGATAACCACCTAACCACGTTTGGGGATGATATCAAGTCAGTTTGGATGCTCAGAAACCAACAAATCCCGAGAAAAACCGTCAAAAACCGAACCGAATCGAAACAGCACGCGCAGAACAAGTCTGACCCGCGCTCGCGCGGGTCGGATCGTTTCGACCCGCGCGAGCGCGGGTCAGTTTGGTCCGTACCGCGCGGCGCGCTTTTGGCTTTGCTGACTTTCGTGTTTTCCGGTTCTTCCGGGACTTGTGTTTTCCACCGTTTTGCGTGTTTGACCGTCTTGTTGACTTGCACGCTTCATTGTGGGATTGACTGTTAGGCGCGTTTGTACGCTTTGAGTTGATTGACGCGTGCCGTCCACTTGGCGTTCACCATTATGGTGGTTCATTATCGTGTCATCAACAGTTCGCCGATTCGCTTCATACGCTTGTCGGCGTCGGATAATCCTCTTTGACTCGGATAATGACGTTCATCGCCTTCTCTTTGTCTTGAGCTATGTGCGGACACCCATAGGCATTTTTGGACGCCTACAGCATTTGGATATTGTAGCGCAAATTTGTCATAAAGACTTTCTTGTATGGCCTTCATATCAGATCTTCTAGGATTTGATTTAAAACCATATTCTGGACTATAGTCCGGGAGCAGAGAGCTTTTTCTTCCATTAAGATAGTTTGCAATGTTCCATCGGTCATACCATTTTACAGAAATACTTCTTGCGAAATAAGATGGTGTATCCTTAACACAATCCCAATCCCATTGCATAATCCAAGGGAGACCAAATTCCATAGATATTTGAAGTATATCTAGTGGAGATACATCTTTTCCTTGTCTTTTAAGGACCTCTTTTGGCATAATTTCTTTGACGGCTCCAAATTTAGCCCAAAAGGTTTCAATAAACCAATTTGGTAGACACATTTGATTCATAAAACGTATCCACCATGAATGCTTTCCCAGATGATTTTGAATGTACAGAACATGTTCCCAAGCAGCTTGATAGTCCCAATAATTATATTGTTGGGGACCAATTTGAGTTTTTTCTTTAAACTTTCGCGGAACATTGGGATTTCCATATGAGTTCCATTCATTTAATGGAATAATATGATATATTCTTAGCCGAGAGTAACTGTATTCTTTACCTCGGTATCTATGATGAGCAAATGCACTTTCTGTTTCTTTGAGAATTTTCTCATACTAAAGGGTAGTTTTACCAAACATTGTCGGAACATAGTAATATTCTTTGGGAAGAAACTTTGCTGCCATATCAACCGGCAAAAGAGTCTGATCAGACGTTTCAAGGATGACAAGTTTATCCAATGTTTTCTGATAAAAATGAGAATAAGTTCCCTTATTGTCTTGTGTTAAGGGAGTATAAGAAGATCTCTCTTTTTCATGTGAGAGAGTCTTTTGGTAATGATATTTTGTCAGGGCCATATCCTTGTAGAAATTCCCTAGCAAAGATCTGTTTAGACGCTAAGTTTTGAACATCTTTATTGATAACGTATTTGGCAGACATACAATCGATTCTAAGTAAGAATTTTTGGTTTAATAAATCGCTTTGAAATTTATTGATAGAAAGAACAATAGCAAGCATTTCCTTTTTAATTGTTGAATAATTTTTTCGAGTGTCATTCCAAGCACCAGAAGTAAAAGCTACTAGAACTTCTTTATTGTTAACTCTTTGCTTAAGGATCCCCCCGTAGCCAAAATCAGATGCATCTGTTTCAACTATTTTAAAAACTGTAGGATCTGGAAGAGATAAACAAGGCAAAGTTTTAACTTTTGTTTTTATCCTTTTGACTGCTTCAGAATGTCTTTCTGTCCATTCGGGGCAATCCTTTTTTAAGCGATCGCTAAGGATTTTTCTATCATAGGCAAGATCCTTATAGAAATCAGAGACATAATTAAGACATCCTAGAAATCTTTGTAACTGCTTAGTGTCTTTTATCTCATCAGGAAATTTATCAGCAAAGGCAATGACTCTATGGATAGGAGAAATAGTACCTTTGTTAATAGAGTATCCTAGAAATTGTATTTTAGTTTGGAAGAGTTTTATTTTTCTAGCGGAGACAACTAAACCATTATCTTTAATGATTTTAAAGAAGATATGTAGATGTTTCCAATGTTGGTCGATATCTTTAGAAAAAACAAGAACATCATCAATGTAAACAATGGTGAAAGAAGTGTAAGGATTAAATATTTCATTCATTATTTTCTGGAATTCAGAAGGAGCATTTTTTAAACCAAAAGGCATAACATTCCACTCATAATGACCGAAGGGGACAGTAAAAGCTGTTTTATAGCGATCCTCTTCGGCAATTTGGACTTGCCAAAATCCTGATTTCATATCAAATTTTGAAAACAATCTTGTTCCTTGTAATTTTTTCATTAGATCTTGTTTATTTGGTATAGGATATCGAATCCATTGTAGAACTTTGTTAAGAGGTTTGTAATTGATAACCAATCTAGGAACTCCTCTTTCAAGTTCTGCAGCATTTTCAACATAAAAAGCTGCGCAACTCCAAGGCGAAGAGCTGGGTCTGATCAGGTTTTTCTTTTGTAGATCCGAAATCTCTTGTTTACATATTTCTAAAAGTCTCTGACTCATTTGTATTGGGCGAGCTTTAGTAGGGATTTTGTTTTCAGAAAAATCCTTTTCATATGGGAGGTTTACAACATGTTTTTTTCTAAACCAAAAGGCATGAGGAATCTCTGAACAAACTTCTTTTTCAAGCTTTTCATGGAAAAGTTTTATCTTTTCAGCAAATTTTTCTTCATTAATTTGTTTTTCTATTTTTTCTAATTTAATCTCATCAGAAATGTCTTGAAGGAATTTTTCTTTATGAGATAAAGATGAGACTAAATGATTAAGATAAGCTTCTTCAGGGGCATTGTTAAACTTGATAGTATATTTAAACCCGTTAGTATGAAAATGGAGACCATTATCATCAACAGAAAAGGGTTTGAGAAGATTAATAAAAGGAGTGCCAAGGATAATGGTTTGTTGTAAGTCTTTGACCAAGATAAAGGATGTTTTTAAACATAGACCTTGATTGCAAACATGAACATCAGAAAGTTTATATTCAATACTAAGACTATGTCCTCCTGCAGAGGAAAGACTATGGGTCGTTTTTTCAAAGTATTGAGAGGGAACAATGCCTTCTCTAATACAATTTAGGTCTGCTCCGGTGTCAATTAAAGCAGTATCTTTGACAGTGAAGCTGGACTGAATTTTGAGGATAATGTCGCATTTCCATTTTTGATTTATAAACTTCTCTATAGTGTCAATACTATTAGAGCATTTTGCATTATTTGGTTGAGATTTTAAGGTAAAAATTTCTTGTTTAAGATTTTTAAGCTGAATTTTAACTTCCTTTTGTTCTTTTTTGAGATCTTCAAGGGATGCCTTTTTACTTGGAAAGGTTAGAGAAGAAGAGACACTCTTTTTCTTTTTTATTGTCTCGAGATATTTCTTTAATCGTATCCCTTTTTCTTGAGGATTAGTAATGGCATTAATAGTCTCAAGAATAAAATGTTCATGTTCATCTAGTGTATTTAATTCAGAAGAACTATTATAAGATGTTATGGATGAATCATCGGAACCATTTTCCTTTTTAGAAGTGCAAAGATTATTGCACTCATCGTTAGAGGAAGAATCATCATCAATAAGATTTAAAGTATTAATAAGTTTTTCGATTTCATCTTCAGTAAAGGCATTGGAGTTTAATATTAACTCGTTAATCTTCTTTTTTGTTTCCTTTTGAAAACATTTATTAGCATAATGTCTTTTTGTTTACATTTATAACATGTAGGTGTCTTTGTAGTATTATTCTTTTTTCCCTAAAATTTCTTTTAGGAGGTTTTCTTGGTATTCTTTCAGTTTTGTTAGAATTCTGTGTTTTTTGATAATTAGTTTTTGTTTTACGATAATTCTTAGGACTATTTTTAATCCTAGGATTATCCATTTGAAAGCCAAATTGGTAACAAAAATCTCCCAATTCTCTTTTACCTAAAAGGTTTTGATTTTTTAATTGATTCTTAATTTTAATATCGTTGCAAAGTTTTAAACCAATAGTGTTGACCTTTTGGATTAATTCTCCGAAGGGAATTTGATCATAGAGAATGATACCATTACACTGCTCTTTAAGAGATGTTCTAACCTTTTCGGCGAATAAAGGCGGAAGGCCAGAAATAAACTTTTCTTTCTAAATGGGATTATTACAGTCATGTAATTGGTAAATTTTTGATAGAAACACATCTTTGTACCATTTAAAGTCAGTAAGGGTTTTACACCTAAAATTTATGAGTTGTTCCCTAACTTTGTCTTGAAGGCTATCGACAAGACCTATAAAGTGATGATATATAGCAAGAAGCAGGGTATAGACAACATCATTAATCACTTGTCCTGTCTTATCAAGGATAGGTTCTCCATATTGGGTTTTTTTGTAACTATTTAAAATATTATGTTTTTGTGAATCAGTAAGATACCGGTCCCACCATCCCTGTAATTGACCAGAAAAAGATGAACATAGACCACTAGCAATGTCCTTTTCAGGATTACCTTGTTGTCTACAAGCATTGGCATATATAAGCATTTCTTGTAGCAGATGTATTATTTGATACTCAGTATAGCCATCAAGGTTCCATTCAACTAGGGAGTTACCGTCGAAACTATTTTTTTGGCTATTAAATTCTTCAAATTGCATATCAGCAGGAGTGGGTCTCCTATAGTAATTCTTAGTATTATTGAAAGAATAAGGATGTTTTGTAATACTCTGAATTGTTAGGGGTTTGTCAAAATCATGATCAGAGTAGGTCATATCATCAAATTGTGATTCAAGATCAGATAGGACATTGATTGCAAGAGATTTTCCTTTTTCTATAGCTTTTAATCTATTGGTTGACTCTTCATTAAAATCCTTTATTTGTTCATCAGAAGGTTTCGTATTGGTAAAAATCTGAGGTGGAAAGGTTGGCGTAACCATTGAACGAGTGGGAGGCCTTTTTATGTCAAGAATCATATTTTCAATTCTATCCGTTTGTTTACCTATCGTCTGAAGGTGAATATTGGCAAAATTATTTTGTTCGGAAACAAGGGTAATATCTCTTTGCAAGGGTACCCAATGAGAAGGTTCTAAAGATGTAATAGGGACAGCTTTAACATCTTCATTTCCTACCTTTATTGGTTCAAAAGGTGGATGTAAAGATTCTATTTCTTTATTCTTATCTATTTTCCATGTATTGGATATAGTTTTTAAAACAAACGCGTTATTTTCAATAGGAAGATGTTTAAGAGAGTTTTTTAGATCCTCTAAATATATGGCTTCAAACCATAAGAAAAAAGGTATATTTTGCTTGTTGGTTCGCATGAAGTCATAATATAAGGTTCTAATGGATGATCTGAAGTCTTTATCATATGTTTGAAAAAACCCTTCCTTTTTCTCTTTGTTTTTTACAGAATTAAAATCTTTCCTTAGGAAATCTTTATCAATTTCAAAGGATGATTTACTATTGAAATCCTCAATTACTATGCACCTACTTTAAAAAAGAGGCTCCATCTCCGAGGCATGATATAGGGGCTAGATTTGGCCACCTCACTATCAAGTTCAAGGAAAGAACTTGGTACCAAGGTTCTCCATATATATATATATATATATATATATATATATATATATATATATATTTGTGTGTGTGTGTGTGTTGGAAATTGTGGTTAAATCTAGAATAAAACTGAGAAAACAGATGTGCTGTAATTTTTAAACTTTTTCAAGTTAACTCCTGTGCGTTTGTGAAACGCTGTGCTTAAAGTAATATTTGGCCTACTCCGGTGTAAGGATCCCAAGGGAAAACTGTTTTTAGGAACAACAGTACAGTACTCTGGTGTGCACCAACCTAGTACTGTCAAGATCTCCTCGATCTATAAGACCTTTCGGTCAAGGCAAAAATCTCCTCGATCTCAGAACCTTTCAGTTTAAAACTTTTTGGTTTCAGGGCAAGTTCCTGCGGACACAATTTCTGCAGGAGCAGCACAACAACAACAATAACGTCAAACCGACGTTCTTTTTCCAAGCTTGCGTGTGTATCTTCATGAGCTACCCAAGGGCGCTATTTATAGCCTCTAAGACCAGCTCAAGAGCCACTCACAATTTATGTGACTGTTATAATTCTCAATGGCAATTAAGATTGTAACATCAATGTATTAAATTACTCTAAATACTATTGTAACTACTGCATGAAGTAACTCCTGAATACGAGACAATCAATGAACGTGTTGCTACGTAACGCGAGGGTCGCGTCTCAGTAAATCATACGAACCTCGTTTGATAAATGAACTTTGTCAAACAGGCGAACCTTGTATGACAGACGAACCTCATCAAACAGGCGTACCTCGTATGATAGACGAACCTCGTTTGACGAGCGAACCTCGTCTGATCTTGTGAATCAGACGAACCTCGTTGAACAAGTGGAACCTCGTCAACCAATTGACGAACCTCGTCTGACTTCGAGAACGCTAGGGTCACACCCTCGTACGAATGCGTAGCTCATCCGCATGCTGCGAGGTAACCTTCATGGCGACCACAGTGGCAGCCAACATGGCGCCAAACAGCGCCACCTCACCCTGATGCCTCCGTGCGAAGTGCGCCTAACAAAGCGCCACTTATGATTAAGATGTATTTTAGTCTTTTTCGGTCACCTATTTATCATTTGCCATGCTAGAGCTAACGATGTTAGCTTTCAAGGCAAAAAGTGAGAAGAGTTCGTGGAGTTTTCTTGAATTTTTAAACTTGAGGGGGTTTATCTACAATATGCTCAAACCTGAAGGTGGTTCCTCAAACTAAAATAGTTGAGAAGAGCTTTCAACACACTTCATATTTAAGGGAGGTTAAGGAGAAAGGTTCATGGGTTATATCAAATTTTCATAGTTGAGGGAGTTATCTACAATATATTCTCAAATTTAAGGAAGGTTTCCTCAAATGAAAATAGTTGAGGGGGTTTTTCAAAGTTAAGGAAGGTTTCCTCAATAAATAATAACAAGTTTAAAGTATAAAAATAGTATTTAGATCCTCAAAATGCATAAATATATATACTTCATGATTATAAAAATTTATTCCGTATTATATTATCAAAATATCCCGCTTCATAAAATTATTCTTATTTATCCCACTAAAACATCCCACTAGTAAAATTTGTTCCGCATTAACAATTATCCCAATTGGCATAAAAATGTCCCAGTTGACTAACACCCCCTGAAATAAATTTTTATAATCATGAAGGAGTGACCAACAGAAAATGATGTATGTCGCATTGTCTCATAATCGATCTCATGAAATTTAGATTCGAAAAAAAAGAATTTCTAATAATGGCAATTTTCCAAAGTCCGTTGGGGGTTTTGTGAAGTTGCCCAAAGTTCAATTTTTTTTTTTTTTGTGACAAGGGGAAACCTGGTCACCCCAGCTCAGTTTAACTCATTCGGAACCCCCGCTAGCAACCCTGGATCGAACCACGCAGTCCCCACAACCACAAGGAGCCACCCTCACTTTAATGAGGGGCTCATCCCCACGGGCGCGCGTGGGCGAGCAGTGAGGGGACCGATGGGGTCAGGTACAGACATACAACGGGGCTGAGCTGTACACGTGTGACCAGTAAAACCCCCGGGTTTCCGTCCCCACCATATGACTATGGGAAACCAGGCCCAAAGTTCAAATTTGTTCATAGCTGTTGCTACTCAGGCTTGCGACATGATGAACACCCTGAAGATCCCGCTCACGGTCCCACCGACACTGAAGCGTACCACGCGAGCGGCTCCGACCGTCCTACGGCAACTTTAGGTACCACCATCACAAGTACGCATAAATTATTAGTTCGCACCAATTATATATCCAGACCGACCAAATGCCTTACACGTACATACACACATAAATCTATCCACGGCCGCAGGCCCACAACGAGCATATATAGAGACCTCATCATGTCAAAGACAAACTTGTACATTTAAATACAGTATTCAAACAGTACCGTATGTGGACTGACCTTGGACCTTTTTTTTTTAATCCAGTTCTAAACCAGGGGTGGTGAGTTCAATTTTTACCAAGTCTAAAATAGATAAATGCTGACACTGTTTTTGCCAAATAAAGACTAATTGATAGCTAACTCGTAGTCAATCCTTGATCAGTTTTATGAGTTTGCCAAACAGGCAGTAGTTGCAAAATGGTTGCATGACTTGCTTTTTTTTTAAATAAACCTAATCCGAAATTGAACCAAAAACGATTAGAGTCATATTGAAACCTCCCAACCATCATGATCACCCGCGGCGAGTGGTTGTGTGAGTTGCTTTCAGCAACAAAGTCTTCATACTCTTCATGCTCTATGTTATAAATATATGTTGGCAAAAGTTTGTGCTTTATGAACTTGGATCCACTACCGTACTTGTGTAGAAAGCATTTAATAAATCATAATACAAAATGCTGTCCACAACTTGCCTGGTGACTAAAAGATCAATTTCTAAATCATAATTCCAAATTTTATTTAGAACTGCAGTAATGAAAAATTTCAAATATAATCACGATCATGCTTTTATCTGAATTGAACTTATTTTAATTTTTCATACAAAACAAATTATAAATTTATGGGTTTTCCATCATCTATCCAATGGTGCTGATTATCCAAAACCCAACAGTTAATGAGTTCAAATCCCACTTCAATGTGAGCAAAAATTAAGTACATGAACTAAATTGATTTCCGCAGAAAAGAAAACTCATGACATAAAACATTTTCTAACCTCCAAACTTTTCCTTTTACATTAATTAATTTTGGATCACATTAATATATATCCCTTCTTTAAATTGTATTACAATTTATCTGTTTCTATTTTGTTCATACAATAATATTATTCTATAAGTACTTTTAACTTGAAGTACTCGAGCGTTACAGTGCCAAAATAGTATAAGACTTGTATCAAAGTTAGAATTAATTATAAAAGCGTAACATGATATATTCCTTGATATATAGAGAAATAACCAAAAACTCATTGATCATCCACTTCTTCTATCAAGGTGATCCGCCGTCCGCGCCAACAGCGTTATGCCTTCTAGAAGGGCCCGAGGGCGGTATCGGCGTCCCCTTCGTCAGAAACCCTAGGAAGCTCTCGGTGTCACTTGAAGAAGATGAAGCTCCCTCTACGTAGAAAGCTTGCATGTCCCTCGAAGCGTTGCAGCATGAAAGAAAGCAAAGAAGGAAATGGAGTGCAATTAAGCCCTTTAGAAGTAGACTACTCATAATTTTGGCTAAAATAAATTAAAGAGTTGAGGGATGAGAGTTTGAGACTTGTTGGTAGAGTTGAGGGGTGTTTGAATTTAGACAATGGGTAGGTGAGGCTTTTATACGTGTAGCATCCAAGTATCAGAAAGATTTTTGGGGTAATTAGAAAAAAAAAGTTATATTATGAGAAATAGTAGGGTGATATGATAACATTAAGGCCACAAATCTGATAAGACGAGAAGAAAGTAATTGAAGTATATATTGTTGGATATTTTGTTAGAGAAAAGACAATTTTGCATTCATGAATAGTAATAAATTTTGTAATCAGAACATATTTTAATTAGCAATTAAAAATGAGCGTAACAGCTATACATTATGAGGAACGTTACGAAAATTTATGGCGAACGTTACCGTATTAATTGCTTGTTTTGTAACGGCTCTTTCCAACCCTTATATAAACAGCCGTATGTTGAGCTCAAAACATATAAAAAAAGCAACAATTCTCTCTTCTTCTCTTCTCTCCTCTGCTTTCAAAAGTGAATTTTTCATCATTATCTAATTGGTGTTATTTTGGGACAACCGTTTTTCGTCTGAACTGGAGCTCTGCACTCTCGCCCGAGTTCAGAGGCCGACCGTTTCCGGGGTTTTTACCGCTAAGGGGAGAGGATCAACTGCGCCAGGGCGATAGGCGGATCCTCAATCTTCTAGGGCAGTGATTACACGACTGCTCCCATCAGACCCGAATTTCTTATCTCTTACTTATTTAATTCGGATTTATTTTATGCTGTAATCTTGTTTTACAGATAATTTCCAACATATATGAGAAACTATCTAATGGACCCGACGGACAATTGTTTGTCAAAATGTTGTTTATCTATGAATTTGTACCTAAGAGGTGCATGTATGATCAGTTTCTAGACTTTTCTTTTGCATATCGCCAATCGATTGAGATGGTTTAAACATGTGAACGGAGGTCGTTAAATACACTAATTAGGAAAAGCGATAAACTATATCTAAAGGAGAAACGAGGCCTCAATGTATATATGCCTGAGAATTTAATTGGAAATACTTTACGAACGATATGATAATGATTAATTTAGCGGAGACGTGTTTGTTATTGTTATCCTTAATATCGTTTAAGGGTCGATAACCTCAATAGATTTGTGTCTAATCCTAAGAAGGGTAGGTGAGCTAGAGAACGGGGGGCCACGAGAAACTAATGGCCGACTGAGGAATGGGAACTGTTTTTGTTTCAACAACAAACAAGGGCGTCTCGTCACTGTTTCGTGAATTTCTGTGATGTATATATGTGATTGCTTGATGCGTCCCTCTCCATCTTTCTCTCTCTTAGGTTTCTTTCTCTCTCTAACTTATCCTTGTTGAACCTTTTTCTTTCTCTTTCTATACCTTTGTATAATAAATGATCGGCTAAATAGCACTTATATTCCCAATATTGTTTCAACTGCTTATCATTTATATGCTCTAGTATTATTAGATAGCAAATAAAGACTCTGAAAATTTTTAAACTAGCACTTACATACCTTAATTTAATTTTTTTAGTGGCACTTAAATACCCTAATATTTTTTTTCCAACTAGCACTTAAATACCCAAAAGTTTTTACAACTAGTATTTACATAACCTAAAGTTTTTATATCCTGCACATAAGTGTCCTCAGTTATGAAACTCGATGGCAAGTTTTGAAAACTTTAGGGGTATTTAAGTGTTAGATTTAAAAGCTTAATTAGGGTACGTATTATGCAAGTTTGAATAGCTTTAGAGTGCTACCGAAAGCAAGTTAGGATATGTAAGTGCAAGTTTAAAAAACTTTAGGATATTCGAATACAAACAATGGTATATAAGTGAAAAGTAGATAAACAATAGGGTATATAGTTGCTATTTAGCCTGAATGATCCAATGAGATATTCTGTCCATTGCTAATTTGCTATGTAGAGAAAAAAAGGCCTAATTGCACTTAAATGCCCTAGTAGTTTATGCGACCTTGCACTTAAGTGACCCCTTTGTTCAAACTGAACAAAAAAACACCCCAAAAGTATTTAGTTTTTGCAAATAATTACTTCAAAGTTTTAAAATGTTGCACGCTAGTGTTCTCTTGTTTACCCAATGTTGCATACAAATGCTCCGAAGTTTGTAAATGACATCATAAATACCCCAAAGTTCCCAAGAGTTCCACTTTAGTGCCCTCTGTTATGTGACATAGAGAAAAAATAACGTTGTATGGGTTATTTTTAACTATGACTATTCATACGCAACACTTGAATACTTTTGGTCATCTTTTTGTTTGGTTTAAAACTATAGGGTACTTAAAGAGCAATGTCGGGGAAATATATATATATAGGGCATTTTAAGTGTAATTTAGCCGAGAAAAAATTGTGAGTGGGTGTTGATGGAGAAGTCGGTGGATTTTTAAAGCTCACTTTTTTTTTCTCTCCTAATCTGAGTAAAATAAAAATTTATGCCGGAAGGCCTTAAATTTTGAAGCGAGTTCACTTCACAATTATTAGAATCATGTAAGTGTTAATGGTACATAGTTTTTGATAAAATTTTCTGATAAGACGAATGAGAAGCTTAATTACTATCTTTTGATTTATTTGTTTATTCATTTATTCTATATCTACTGTCAAATAAAACTTTGATGCTTTATAAACAGTGACGTATTCACGTTAGAGTTCTTTTTAGCCAAATATCAACTGTATTTTATTGGTTCTGACCTAATTTGATCTGATTCAAGATGATATATGGTAAAGGACCCTGCCAGGTTATAGGTTATAAATTTATATCCCAACACATCCCGCAGGTTGAGAACCCTTTACTAGATGGAAACCTGGACTCATACAACGGTACCAACCCTTCTTAATCTCCACCTAGAAATTTATGGCCAGCAAGATTCAAAATTCAGATACCATATCAAAAAAGGCCCCACCGCTACACGAAAACTCTGAAAGCGTACATAGTGAGAGTTGACGGCTATAAATTTGTATTATAACAACTAACACTTTAGACCGAAAAATGACGAAACTACCTCTCTGGAATTCTCCGTAATCTTTCGCTCAAACGACGTAGCTAATGGATATAGTTTCAGCAGCAAACCGATAAATGCATAAATTGCTTCTGCTATTAATGCGAATTGAGTTCCAAGTTGCGATCCCAATTGCACCAATCTAAAGTCTTATATTATTCACACCAAAAAAAAAAAAGAAAAAAAAAAGAGAGAAAGCCTCCTCAACATCAAGTTAGTGTAGATGTAGGGCACATCTTTACTGTTTGGTAAAGCAAGAGAAGGATGTTGGGGACTTTTGGGCTAGTGCAATCACTGATCAGTGTCCACAGACGTGCCTTGGTTTGGGGGGTGGGGTGTGGGGGTGGGGGGGGCCCACTTGACTCTTCTCTTAGGGACAAGACAGTGCCTCATAGATATAATCATGAACAAAAAAAGAAAGAAAGGGAAAAAGATACGAAAGAATGTTGCATCTTTTCCTTTTGTTTGCCGCCCCTAACGGCTGCATGAGGGACGGCGAGGGGATCTCATCGAATACCTTTGTTCTGAACCGGGCGGAAATGTCAATAATAGCAGCCGAGAGGCACGAGGAAATGTTGCGTGACTTAGTTTTGCACTTCGGCATGATAAAGTTTAGGATTCGAGTTTTCGGGTTCAAGTGGAGCAGAAGTTAAAGATACAAAAAAAAAAAGACTCGAAAAGGCTTTTGGACTCCACGTATGAATTCGACACGGTTCCAATCTCCTTCGGAGCGCGCATAGAGACCTGAGTAAGAGGAGGGCCCTGAGGCGATGGCCAGCATAGCAACTAGCTGCTTGGCTCTCCGAGGAATCGAGACGCGTTTTTCGCAGACCTACATGAAGAAGAAACAAGGAGCAAGTCAATTTGCCATAATGTAAGACCCCAGAAAGCGAGTGAGATCGAGTCAATTTTAACGATGCACAGAAGCAATTGCTAACCTCCTAAAGATACACTAATTGCTTATCTTACCTCTTGATGCCTATCCACAAGTCCATCGTAAACATTCTGTACACATGTTATTTTATTTTTTAATTGCCCAGTATACCGATCCATAAATCACTATTAGTCTTATATTTGTCCTTCAAATTTTTTTTACCCCTTCAGTTCATAGACATTCTGAGTCACATAAGGCCCAGAAGCCATCCTCCATTGTAATTTGTAACCATTCTGATCCATAGCCATTCTACTTTAAGTATTTAGCCAATTCCAGAATAATGGAGTTCAGATATATTCCATTTCTGTTCACATTCTATTATAGAAATCAAGTCTTCAGGAAAACTAGTCTAGCAAACATAATCATTTCCGTTATCGCGTGTACAAGGGAAGAACCGACGACAGTTTAGCAGCACTCATTACTGGTGTGGCATAATCTAAAATCTTACAGCATAAGAGGAGGGCTGAGCTGCATCTACTGGCCTCTGATCGGGTTATATTATGTAGCCAAATCTGTGCAGTTTAAACCTTTTTCCCTGATGGGAATTAGCAGAACTGGCTCAAAAATTATCACGCTTATCTCCTCGCATCAGAGAAACTTGAAGCTCCCATAATAATCACATTCTAATATTGTCTCTTGTTCGATTTTTTGTCCATGATTAAGAATTGCAAGCTTTCTTTAGAGCATTATAAACATTCTCCAGGCTTACTTCTTGTATAAGCACAACCTTCTCCCTCGACTTGGAGCCAGAACTAATAGATACTTGTCTTTTCTTTACTCCTAGAACCTGCATAACAGATAAATGGTCAAATTTGTGAAAATGTACTAAAAGATTAATAGAAAAGAGGCAAGGCAAATATTCACTAACATCAACACAACCAATTATGTTTTGGATTTTGGACTGTTGTTCAACAGTTTAAAAGTTGTGAACATAAAGTATCATCACATGTTTCTTGAGACCCATTTCTTACATAGTCACACTCACAATAACGCATGTTCATATTCAGCTGACGGTGGCTTTGGGTTGACAACTAACTTGGGTTTAGGGATTAAGAAATTACATATAGTTAAATTTGGATCTATCACACAAGTAACGAGAAATAAAAAGGATAGCAAACTAGAGGTTTCTCAAGTTGTAGCTTAAGAACATGCGGCATGATTGGTGCCAAGATAAATTGAGCTGTCTGCGCACTTCAGAAACTTGGAACAAATGGCGTGTCTTTAAAAATAGTCAAAACCATTTCAAGCAAGTCAGAAAGATGATGAGGTGAAGTCTTCATAAAAAATCAGACCACTTGGTCCAGAAAAAAGTCTTGTTTGCAGAGTAAAACCCTAGTATTTCACCTGTTCTACAGGTAAATATCCCATGCTAATTTTTCAGCAGTTAAATTGCCTACTGATTCTCTGACTTTCTGGTTTTCTATCTTCCATTGTCCGGATGCAGATATTGACGTCAGATATTCCAATATGAATTGCATGTGAGTGGAAACCTAGAATCCATCCTTTGAAGGAGAAGGGAGAAACTAAGCAAGAATACATGTTTCATGGTTTTCTTCTGTAATAATTCATAGACACTGAATTCAAATAAGTAATTACCTACACTCTCTCAAAATCCTAATCTCCTTGTTCAGCTTTAGCCTTACGATAGAAAGACACAATTTTAAAATGAACTCAAAATATATGAGAATTCAGTATTCAGTAACATAAGACTTTTGATGAACAGAATACAGGTTTACAACAGCATAGCTTATTGTGATCGCTTTAGTTACATCCAAATATGCTTCCTATTACGAAAATGACGATCCATGGCAAAAAGAATGAGTTTTTTCCTGGGCTTCAATAGACTCCAGGTTGCACTAGACCTAAATTGCTCCTTAAGGACGCCCTAGGTTAACTTTTAGACCCACCCAAAAATCTTTTAGATGGCTTTTAAGTTTTAAGGAACAAATTAACAAAAAAACAAAAACAAAAGCAAAAACAAAAAAATAAAAGCTCCCAATAATGGCATGTTAGCATATTCATTGCAATGTTTTAAAAACACATTTTATGTTATAACTCGTTTCATTACCTAACGCGATGAAAATGTTACATAACAAGCAGAAAACGCACAGGGCACTTAACGGCCAAACAAAATCTCAAAAAACGTGTTTTATGAGCATTTTGTTAAGGGTTATATAAACTAGATCTTTTAAGGTTACATTGATTACCAGATTTGAACACATAGATCACTCTCCACCATCCAAATCTAATAACCCCCAACCCTTTATCACTATAGAAAACCCGATCCTAAATCTTAACACCCCAAAATATCTCTTAACACCCCAAAATATCTCTCAACTTCTCACAGTGACGATGAGAACTTCGATTGTGGAAACCTTCGACTACAAAAACCTTCAACAACTAGATCTCAGTGACGAAACCCTAGCTTCTCCATCTACATCTCTCCCCCTCCTCGTCTCCATCTCCATCGAGATCCACTCCTCGTCCCCATCTCAGCGACGAAATCCTAACTCCTCCATCTCCATCTCTTCCTCTCCTTGTCTCCATCTCCATCGAGATCCACTCCCCGTCTCCATCGAATCAATGCTCTAGCGTCTCTAGGAAAATCTCAGCGATGAAAGGGTTAGCAATTCTACACACCTCAACGACGAAATCTCTTCCTCAGCTCCTTCACCTCCTCGGCTCTCTCCATCTCTACCTCTCGCTGAAGGCTTTCTCCAGTGATTTGGCCAATATAGCGAGGTAATAAAATTTTACATATGATGTTCTGTTTGAAATTTTTGATTATTCTAATTATTAAAGTCATTGTGAATTGTTCGTATTTAATAAATATCTAAATAATTAATAAATAACATAACCTAAATTATGTGTTACGTCTTTTTGTGTTTTTTTTCCATAACCCTTAACAAGTGGTAAGCGTTACAATATGTGTTACCGTTATTTTCAACACTGATTCTTTTTAACACCTCATGAACTTTCTCACATGACACAAAGCTTCCCTATTCACACAATATTTTCCTCTAATTTCCGGTGCATTTCTTATACGAAACAGTATATTCCCTAATGATGGGGAGTGGGGACTGGGGACTAAGCATAAGGCTTTAATGTGGAGGTCAGACATCGTAATCCATGATGAACAATTGTCATTACTGTACATCATGGATTATGGCATCATTCCGCCAAGCCGTCGACAATTTCTCACTTCCAAATCAAAGCCCTCCACTCGGCCCCTATTATCTAGTATCAAAGTCGAAAGATCCATAGTAATAAAGGATAAAATACAGTTACCACCTTCACAAAGGTATGATTTCAATCCACTTATATTCAGTACTCTAGCATGTTATGGATTTGATGGATATGAGGAGCCCTATGATTTTGAAGTACAAGTTTTCAATATAGAAGATGTATTTTTTTTATCCATGACATGTTTAAACTAGAATTGTATTTATTTATATCCTGAGTGTAGAGAGAGGCTAAAACATGATGTTATTGAAATTATTATCATTCAACTATTCGTTCGTGGATAGCTAGTGTAATAACACAAATAAATAGGTAATAAAAAAAATAAAAAATGGATAATTACCTGTAAATCATAAAGTTTGAGGGATGCTATGCAAAAATACCCCAAATCCCTATTCATCATCGCCTCATCTTCTGTTGGTGGTTTGCACCACCTCAAAGACATGATAAAATGAGGGGAAAAAAAGAAGGAAAAATTGGAGGAGAAGGAAGAAGAGGAAGAAAATAGTGGAAAGAAAAGGGCAAAAAAGGAAATCTCACCCTAAATTCAATCTAATCAAGGTATAAAGTCACATCCTCATTAGTTTTTCTTCATTTTTTTAGGAATTGATCTTTGATTTCTTAAGAAATTGAGGGGGGGAAAAGAGGAGAGAAAATACATATCTAGCTCTGGCGAGGATCTCGTCGTCAACCACTAGCGAGACTCGCAGTCGAGGGGCCATCCCCGCGGTGGCGCAGGGGCGCAGCCTACGCCTGAGCAGCCGCTGATAAGAAAACCGAGAAGGGGAAAAAATAAGAAAGAGGAGAGGAATTGGGTAGATGAAGGAGATAGAGGAGAGAGACAGAGTTAAATAACCAAATTTCTTTGTGACCCTGAAAGGTTTATGAGTTTGTATATAGATCCAGAAAATAAAGGAAAGGAAAAAAGTTTGTTCAGGCCCTTGTTGCTCTATCAATTACCCACAGGCCCAGAAGAGTCAAACCAGTTGAGGAATTAAGCTTAGATAATTATTTGGAAAACCCCAGTAACTGTCCCATATTGTTAATAGGTCCAAAACTATTAGCATGATGTTATAAAAATTGTGATGAATTGCTAAAACTAGTAAAATGCCTATGTGCATCCTATTCATATATTTTAATTATTATTTGATAATATTTGAATCGGACTGGCGCTAGATTATGAGGTGATTAACCAATTAGTCTTATATATTTATATTATAGGATCAGGTTGATATCAGGAGGAGTAATATTTTGAGGGAAATCGTACTTATTAGAGGTGAGTTCATTTCTCACTAGTTTTTTTATAACATAAAATTCTATGCGTATTATAATGGATTGATCTTGTGTTTGAAGAAATAATTTTTCTATTTTTTCTTGTATAAAAATGATATATGATTTGATCGATTATGTTGTGGCCTAACTCATAATATAATTTTAACTTCTTATGAGATATTGAAAATAAATTTGATTTTATATAAATGTGATAAGTGATTTTGATTCTCACGCGATCCCAAATAACGGTGAATATCGATTTATTTGAAGGTTATCAAAGAAATAAGTGGTTTAATTGTGTTTTAACGGTTTAACGAGTTCAATAGATTTTTCGTGATTTGATATTTAGAATAAAAGTAAATAAACTGAATATGTTGCACCATTTTAATTGATATGATGAGTTTACTCCTGTTCACTTAATCTGGAAGTGTTTGAAATTTTCACAAGT
>BQKN01058376.1:0-33703 GCA_022839385.1 Asparagus kiusianus | reverse complement strand
ATCATCTAAGGACGCGGCCTAAAATTTCATGATTGAGCTACATTGTGAAAGATCCATTGTGTTGAACTTGATCTACATATTCTAAAACCCCAACACACCAAGTTTGGGGTGAACTCATCGTCGTTTGACCCTTCATTCACTCGTATCAATTTTAACGGTTTCGAATGAATAGAACTTTTCCTATAGGTGGAGGGTTGAAATCTAAGCCAAGAGAGAGTTGCCTAACATAAAAGAGAGTAGACAAAAATGGGAGAATCTAAGGTTTGTGAGGACTTATCGTGAGATTGAGAGAGTTTCTTGCTTGTTGTTTCAAGAACACAAGAAATATCAAATTTTGTATAATCACTCGAATAAAGAAGACTCGTATCTCTTCTTATGGACCTAGTTGATAGCCGAACTATGTAAATATTGTGTCTTTGCATTTTTTTTACTTTTTGTAATATATTGCTTTCGTCGGCTTTCTATTTGCTTGAAATTTGCTCTCAGTGTTTCTCTAATGTCTAGGTGGTTGATTGCCCTAGTAAAACAAAGGAGATCCAATGAGACATTGTGGCAAAGCTCACACATCGCACAACATTTGTCAGCGGTCTTGTCTCTTTCCAAACTAAACGGCGGGTTCTTTTTCTTTTTTGAATTTATTGGTGAATTCTTTGAAAGTTTTTGGTTTTAAACTGTCACGTCCCGTGCCCAAGGGTCTGTTGGCGCATGCAAGCCATGAAACCCACCGAGAGCAACTCGATATTGACTTAAATCCACCGTCAAAATGCTAGCACTAGTTATTATTGGATCTTGGTTTTTTCTCTATTTAAATCACTAACATTTCTTCATACTAGTGCATGTAAAACTAAAGTGGTGGTGTCACAACCATCCCACCTTACAAGGACAACGTCCTCGTCGTCACGACATGGCAATTGACACATCCCAGTGTCATTGTTAGGCGACTCTAGAGGTGGCTCCTACGGGCTCTAGAGGTGGCTCCCACCGCATCCATGCGGTGTACCACATTGTCCCTATAGCACGTACCTCCACACTTCCGGTTGGAAACGGCTCTGATATCATTTGTCACGTTCCGGGCCCACGAGCCCGTTGGTGCGTGCAAGCCGTGGGACTCATCGAGAGCAACTCGATGTTGACTTAAATCCACCGTCAAAATACTATCACTAGTTGTTCTTGGATCTTGGGTTTTTTTCTCTATATAAACCACTAACATTTCTTCATACTAGTCTATGTGAGACTAAAGTGGGGGTGTTACATAAACCGAGTGAAATCTTCACTACTTTCTCCTTTTTCTCCGAAAATCAAACATGCTTTGTTATGAAAAATGATACATTCTCTTATTTTATTAATTTCTTGATGAACTGATGTTTTAACGCACATTTGGCGAGTTTGAAAAATATTTGGCATCACATTCCTATTTTGGTCTAATATTTTGATGGGTTTAATAAAAAAGGATAAATTCTTTCTCGAGTTTCTTGATGTGCAAGTTCTGATGAAAGTTGGATTTCCATCAAATTGGTTTTGGATAAATTTGGTTAAAAATGGAGGTCTTTTTTTTGAAGCCAAAAACATGGTGAGATACCCTGTTCAAAAAACTATATATGTAACCTCCCGAATGTACATAAGAAGGCCAAAAATACAAAAGTAAAGGGAAGGAAGCAAAGGAGATGTTGACGGAGGGGAGCGGATCTTTGTCGTCACCCTTCAGTCAACAGCTTCAGAGCTTCCAAACCTGACAAGATTAAAAAAAACAAGGAAACAGACTAAAATATCCTGCTTACCTAACCAATATCAAAACCCAGCCCCACCCTAAATATTACAGCCAAAGTTTACTGATATCCAAAAACATAAGAACCAAAAAAACCACAGTCACTGAAGCTGCAACAGAATTTGACTGCAATTACAAGAAGGAGCAGGAGCACAACCCCCTAAGCGAAGTTTTCATCCACCACATCATTCTCAGCAGATTTAGTAATCTCTTGCAGGCTAATATTGATTGCGGCTTTATACATACGTTGTGCTCGCCTGCTATTAGAAACCGCTGTCCAGAATAAAACATAACGGGAAGATTTAGCAGCAATTGATGAAGGAGAAGAACGAATTTTATTGAAAATTATATTATTGCGACTGTTCCAAATGCACCAGCAGGTGAAAGGGAACAATACCCTCCAGATATCTCTTAGATGCTGATTACCCAAGAAAGCATCTTTGTCAGTATCAATCTAATCACCTCCTGAGGCCAGAGGCTGAAATTAGAAGCTGGGAGTAATATGGACCAGACTTCTTGAGACACTGGGCAAGAGAAGAACATGTGATCATGAGTTTCCATCACCTAGTCACATAGAGAGCATATAGAGTCCCCCGTCCAATCTTTTTTAATCAAAATACCTTGGTTTGGAGTTTCTTCTTGCTAAGAATCCAAAGGAAGGTTTTAACCTTACTGGGAGTAATGGATTTCCAAATGAAGTTGAATAGAGGGGAGGCTGTTCCACCATTGTTAAGAATACCATGAAGAGATTTCACCGAATAGGATTTAGATGCATTAAGAGGCAGCATATAAAGTCAAGTTTGTTTTGGGTAGGCCTTTGTAAAATCCCGTATTTTTGTTAGAAGTTTATGTGAATTATTGGTGATAGATAATTCTATTGTGGTAAATAACTTGAGGTCATAGATATATTTGATAACAAGTTATCAGATATGTATGAGTGTATTTTTATAAAGTTTTGTGCATTAGTTTTGGCAAATTAGCAAAACATGCACGAATCTGGAAAACGTCGGCTTAGTCGACTCATGAGTCGACTTATGAGTCGACCTATGAGTCGACTTACGGGCAGATTTCCAGATTTTTCAGTTGTGGGTTTGGGTGAGTTTTCTTTTGGGTTTTAACCGTATTATATATATATATATTTCCTTTTACCCGAAACCAACCCCAAACCCATCAGAATCCCAGAGAAACCCTAGCCCCTCTCTCCCCTCAAACCCTAGTTCGTTTTTGGTGATTTTTGGGGGATTTTCGGAGGATTTCAGCAGGTTTTGGTGAGGTGCAGCGAAGGGAATAATCCTCTCTCGGATTCTGGAGTTGTTCTAGCATACCAGAGGCGAGTAACATCTCACCCATCCCTCACCCACTGTTTGTATAGTTTTCTTTGAGATTTATTTCGAATTCTTGAGCCTAGAACGTATTTTTGTGCATAAAGATAAATGCTTTATATTATGAGTTGCAAGATCTACATTTTTAGTTTAATAAAAACTCACCAACGTTTTTGTAATGTAGATCCAGATCTGGAGTTAGTTTTAAACATGTGTTTCTTTGTGATTTCTTTCTTTTTAAACGTTTTTAAACATGGATAAATATGTTTAGGGTTTTAATATAAGTTATTACAAGCAAATCTTTCGTTTCTGTTGATACACATGTGTTAGAATCGGAAATATTTTGTTGGACATGATAAAGAAGAACTTTAGATTTAAATTTTTTATATAAATCATCGTATGCAGAAAAACTGGAAATTTTCTGCTCAGTCGACTAATGAGTTGACTTATCAGTCGACTTATGAGTCGACTGATGAGTCGACCAATGAGTCGACTGACGGGAAAATTTACAGTTTTGTATTTTGTTCTGGTCGACCAATCCCAGTTGACTCATGAGTCGACTGAGGAGGAATTTTCCAGTTTCCTCGGTTTGGATCTGTTTGGATTGTTTTAGTTTAACTGAAACTGTTTATACTTGTTTATTGTTGTTACGTGCTTTAATAT
This sequence comes from Asparagus kiusianus, assembly GCA_022839385.1. Classification (NCBI taxonomy): domain Eukaryota; kingdom Viridiplantae; phylum Streptophyta; class Magnoliopsida; order Asparagales; family Asparagaceae; genus Asparagus; species Asparagus kiusianus. The sequence continues at coordinate 29,953 of BQKN01058376.1, read as the reverse complement.
GAATGAGGTGTCGCCTCGAATAACGGGTATTAGAAATTATTGTTTAACCTGTATCTTTACATATGATATGACATGCAGACACAAGTTTTGGTTTGCACACCGAGACACATGAGAAATTAGGGTATATGCATCGGTTCATATATTTCATCTAGTCCATGTGTTGGGCAATTATGATGTGTAGTCCATGTGTTGGACATTTATCACATTCAGTCCATGTGTTGGACAATTTTCATATGCAGTCCATGTGTTGGACATCCACTACATCTAGTTTTAGTCCATGTGTTGGACGTCAGTTTATACCTTGAGATTGACACTGATACTTGCATAGGCTAGACATGACACTTATGTGAGTTACAACATGATACCGGATTTTAAGTTCTGAGATGGGTTTGTCTTCTTTTATTATTGTTCCTGTATTAGATTTCGGGTTTGGTATTTAGGGATTTACAATTTGAGATACAAGGTATATACACGAGGGTTTCCTTGTTTGGATTATTTCGCTCGACGTACCTATGCTCATGTTGTAATTTCCTAAGTACTAAAACCCTCTTATCATTAGAGATCTACAATTTGAGCTACAAGGTGTATATGTGAGGGTTTTCTTGTTTGGATTATTTCGCTCGACGTACTTAAGCTCATGTTGTAAGTTCCTGAATAGGATCGGTGATTATATATATATATATATATATATATATATATATATAAACTGTATTTTTTGTATACAACGAGCCATTTCCCTTGGGGTTGGTTGTGATGTTGCTCGCTAGCGCTTTGACGCTCGTTGTCCCTCCCCCTTTCAGGTAACGAGCCAGGAGCCCGGAGAGTCGCAGGTTGATGGCGATGCACTTTAGCTTCAGCTATCTGTTTTAGTTATATTTTTCTTTTGAGCTCCACTGTAGACTTCTATTTAGACATTTGAGGATTTATTTCTAGAAGTTGTAAAGGCTGTGTGCCTTATTTCCTCTTAGTCAGACATTTTGTATTTGAGACTTGTTGAGAACTCTAGTTCATTTATTTCAGACATTGACTTATACTTTAGTATGTTAGCTGATGAAATATTAATTTGATCTCTATTATTTCATCAGTTGATTCTTGTATTATCTTTTACTTGCTTTTGTACCTACACCTGTTATTGACTCTACTAGAGAGATAGTAATTATGATGGTGAAACATGTTATTACACGGTATGGTGCATGACAAGTTTAATATTCTAGGTTTCACCTTGGACTGCAGCCTTGTGTGAACCCAGGGGCGTCACAGTTGGTATCAGAGCTCTAGTTCTAGTATCCTTAGGATCATCCTGTGTCGAGTCGTGGAGCTAGGATAGAGTTTCTTAGGATTCATGTATAGAGTTTGTAAGGATTCCCTAGTATGAGTGAGGACGATATATGCGTATATCTCAAAATTTGAGGATACTTTTTTTATGACAACTATTTTTGTGTAAATTTAAAGTATTTGTGTGAATACTAAATCGTTGTGAAAACTATATTGTGATATGCTATGTATGTGTATATGTCTATTTTGACTCATAAAATCTAATTTTCTTATGATTAGAGAGATGACAGGACGTGATAGACCTCGTACTTGGAGAGCTGGACAGGCAGAGTCGCATCAAGCTCTACCCGAGCCACAGCAAGCTCTACCCGAGCCACAACAGGCACCACCTGAGCCGCAGCAGGCTCCCCAGTACGTGATAGATCTTATGGTTCCCATCATATCTAGGATGGCAGCAATTGAGGAGCTTGTAGCGAATCATATTGCGCCACCAACGCCGCCACCACTAGCAGTAGATTAGCCACAGGTGATACCATCCGTTCCTATTAGCGAGAGACCCCTAGAGACCGTAGCTGCAGCTATTCCACCAGCAGTTCCGTATAGAGCCACAGAGCAGGAGGCTTGGCTCCGTATGGTAAAGAGGTACCAGAAGATGAGGGCACCGGAGTTTCAGGGATCATCAGACCCTCTTGCAGCCCATAAGTGGAAGAAGGATGTGAGTAACACCATCGACATACTTAATGTGAATTCGATCCAGAAGCAGAGATTGGTATCCTACAGTCTGAAGGGAGACACCGGGAGATGGTATCGACTCCAGTTCACTCCAGAGCACCGAATGACCCTCACATGGGAGGACTTCGTCTACTGTAATACCCTAACCCTTGAGAGGGTAATGTGATTAGTATTGATAGATTTGATTAGAATACTCATACTACCAAGATGCATCTTCTTTTCGGGAACCCAACTCTTAGAAACTCTAAAGTTAAGCGTGCTTAGCCTGGAGAAATTTTAGGATGGGTGACCCCCTGAGAAGTTTTCCAGGGAGCGCGTGAGTGAGGACAAAACGTGCTGAAAAGACATGTGGTAGTTTGTGAGGCCAGTCCATCAGATCTAATAGCGTACCGACTCCGGAATTCTGGGGCGGGGCATTATATTTCTTCTGCAGCATGGACTGGGAAGGAGCTTGAGTTGTCCCGGTTGACTCAGGGGGACATGTCAGTGGCAGACTTTGAGAGCAGATTTATGGAGTTGCTGCACTTCACGGGTATGTGGCAGACAGGAGAGCGACAGGCTCAGATGTTCCTAGCAGAGCTCCGCCCTAATCTTCGTTGATTCCTCATCTCAAGGAAGTTCTATTCAGTTCGAGAGGTAGGAGAGACCACCACCTCACAGGAGATTGAGATTGCCATGTTCCAGAAAGATAAGGAAGGGAAGACTAAAGTAGGACAGAACGGGGACAAGGGTAAGAACAAGAAACCTTTTTCGAGACCTCAGCAGCAGCATCAGGGCCCTCATAAGAAGATACCCCAGCAGGATCAGAGAGCGCATCAGCAACGCAAGTTTCAGGGAGTTTGCTATGACTGTCGTAAGGTCGGACATAAGGTATCGGAGTGTCACAGTGCACCAGTAGGAGCTTAACAGGGCAAGGGCCTGAACCAGCAGCAGTAGAGAGTTCAAGGCAGAGGTCAGGTCAGCACATGAGGCTAGAGGCACCGCCAGCAGCTCAGAAGACTGAGGGACAGATTCGTGTAGTTCAGGAGGTTCCTTAGGGGCAGATAGTTCTGTACTCTCCAGAACTAGCAGCAGAGCCGACGTCAGCCACAAGCAGAGTATATGTGGTAGTACCGCGTGATCATGGAGCTAGCGGAGTAGTGGTGGAGGGTATGTTCCTTGTGAATTCTTTTTCCGCCCGTATTCTCTTCGATTAGGGAGCTTCACATTCCTTCAATTCGTATGATTTTATGTCTAGACCCAGCTCGTAGCTCAGCCATTAGACACCCCTTTATCAATTTCTACCCCTTTAGGTGAGATATCGCTTTTGGAAAGCGTTTGTAGGTGGTGTACTATCAGTTTAGATGAGTCGAAGTTCGTTGTTGATTTGATAGTGTTGCATATGTCCGAGTTCGATGTTATCCTTGGTATGGATTGGTTGTCTTCCTACTATATTAGTATTGACTACTTTGTGAAGATAGTTAATTTACGGGCATCCGATGGGTCCGAGATGATTGTGGCAACCTCTCAGGGCAACCGTTTTACAGAGTCATTTCTGACGTACATCGAGGAGGTGATTGTTTGGTGGAAAATTTGTAACAAGAAAATAGTGAAAGAATTGTATTTGATTTTTATTCTCTCTAACTGCTTAGAAAAAGAATGTTTACAATCCTCTCAACTCACGAATTATAATTTGAATTCCTGACTACAAAAGAGAAGAGAATGAATTTGATTCTCTCATTTGTTTAATTCTAGGTTCTTCACGGTGGCGATGAGATGCTTCCCTCGAATGCTCGCGTCGAGTTTGCTTCTCGTTGACGATCCGAACGTCTAAACTTGCTGGAACAAATGACTTGTATAATTGAATTACTCAAGAACTCTCCGCGAGTGTTGTACCACGTAGTGAGTGACAACCTCTGGTAAAAAGAGTTGTTTGAACCAAAATACTTTGGTTAATGAGCCAAGTATCCAAAATCCGCAAATCCTCAATTTGTTGAAGATTGTTGCCTCCAGATTCTCCAAAATCCGCTCTTCCAGAAATCCACTCCAATTTTAGAGAAAATCTCCTCACCCTGATCTGATCCGATCCTCTCCAAAATCCAATCTTCAAGAAATCCACTCCAATTTTAGAGAAAATCTCCTCACCCTGATCTGATCCGATCCTCCCTAAAATCTGATCTTCCAGAAATCCACTCCAATTTTAGAGAAAATCTCCTCACCCTGATCTGATCCGATCCTCTCCAAAATCCGATCTTCCAGAACTCTGTTGAGTTTGTTGATATTTATAGGAAAATTAGGGGTGTAACTGCCCCCATAATCTGCGCCTAAATGGGGGTTTAGTTGCCCCATTAATCGGGTGTAACAACCCACGTAAACCACTCTCCCGATTGTGGGTGAACAGCGGTTTTCTCGTAACCGTATAGATCGCGTTTGAATAAGTCAGAGCCTTAACTTGTGTTCTGGCGCCATGTCTGAAAGTGCGTTGGGCAGCGGTATAGAGCTGCGTTGGGCAGCGATTGGAGCTGCGTTGGGCTGCGGTTGGAGCTGCGTTGGGCTACGGTTTGAGCTGCGTTGAGCAGCGGTTTGAGCTGCGTTGGGCAGTGATTGGAGCTGCGTTGGACAGCGATTGGAGCTGCGTTGGGCAGCGATTGGAGCTGCGTTGGGCAGCGATTGGAGCTGCATTGGGCTACGGTTTGAGCTGCGTTGGGCTACGGTTTGAGCTGCGTTGGGCAGCGATTGGAGCTACGTTGAGCTGCGGTTTGAGCTGCGTTGGGCAGCGGTTGGAGCTGCGTTGAGCTACGGTTTGAGCTGCGTTGGGCAGCGGTTGGAGCTGCGTTGGGCAGCGATTGGAGCTGCGGATGCCTTCTCTGTCTTTATATATGGATGACATCAATGACCAGTCAAGATGGTCCTATTCAGGCCATTTGTGACAATTGAGGCATTTCAATAACGCTCTATCAACTGCAGGTCACGATCTCCACTAAGATAGCTTGATCGTGCGCTTCTCAGCATGCTGAATATTTGCTCACAGCTCTCTAGATCTTCCCTCTTTTCTAAAATCATTACACTGCTCATCAGCATCTCTAATAGTTGCTAATATAATATCAGCCATGTTGTTGTCGTAGCCATCAAGATCAATCATCTCACACATGAGGCTTGTTTGCAGCGGATGAAGTTGTGTTTACGCTCACATTGGTGTTGTGTCTTGATGATGGTCCGTAGGGAGGACTTCCTCGCCTTAGTTTGAAGAGACCGTCGATTTATAGTCTCTTTCTGTCAGAGCGTTGCAAAGATCGTCATTTTGTAATCTTGGCTTTAGCTCTTTGATATGTGAGAGTCGTCAGATTGTAACTCCCGATGTTGATTGTGGAAGTTATTGATTGGAACTGTCGTGAAGGTCATCAGATTGTAATCTTCATCGATCTATGTAGAATTCTTCAAATTGTGGTTTTCTGGAAGTCGTCAGATCGTAACTTCCAACATCAGTGTTTGGTGGGGAGTTAGCTATCTATTATAATTTTTTAAACAGCCTACAGTGATGCGATTGGATCAGGGTGTTGATTTATTAGAGACTAGAGTTGTCTCAGAGTATCAGAATGTCTTTCAGGACATACCTGGACTACCTTCTGTGAGAGAGGTTGAGTTCTGTATTGAGTTATAACAAGGCACACCCTCGATATCCCGCGCACCCTATCGTATGACACCAGCTGAGATGAGGGAGCTTCAGACCCAGTTGGATGATTCGTTAGCTCAGGGTTTTATTCGTCGGAGTCATTCTCCGTGGGACGCACCGGTCCTCTTCGTGAAGAAGAAGGATGATAGTATGAGATTGTGCATTGATTATAGAGAGTTGAACAAGATCACTATTCGGAATAGGTACCCATTACCTAGGATTGATGACGTGTTCGACCAGTTGCAGGGAGCACAGTATTTCTCGAAGATTGATCTTCGTTCTGGTTATCATCAGTTACGGGTTCGGGAGATGGATATTCCCAAGACCGCTTTTCTTACTCGATATGGATCATTCGAGTTCATGGTCATGCCATTTGGGTTGACCAATGCACCCGCTGTATTCATGGATTTAATGAACTGGGTTTTTCGTCCCTTCTTAAATCAGTTCGTGATTGTTTTTATCGACGACATCCTCATTTATTCGAGATCGGAAGTAGAACACGAGCAGCACTTACGATTATCTTTGAGGTCTCTGTAGGAGCATTAGTTATATGCCAAGTTCAGCAAGTGTGAATTTTTGCTTTCAGAAGTCAGATTTCTCGGCCACATCATCAGTAGAGAGGGCATAACAGTGGATCTGACTAAGGTTACAGCAGTTCTTGATTAGGAACCGCCGAGGACAGTGACAGAGATTTGTAGCTTTTTGGGCTTAGCCGGCTATTACAGGAAGTTTATCCAGAACTTCTTGAAGATTTCGACGCCACTTACACGCCTTACGAAGAAGGGTGTACAGTTCATTTGGAGCGTGGAGTGCCAGAAGGCCTTTGATATCTTGAAGACTAAGTTGACTTGACTTCAACGCCGGTTTTGTCTATTCCGAGCAGCGATAGGATATTTGTGATCTACACAGATGTATCATTGGCAGGTTTAGGAGGTGTCTTGATGCAGACTCAGAGGGTAGTAGCATATATCTTACGGTAGTTGAGGGTACATGAGCAGAACTATCCCACTCATGATTTGGAGTTAGCAACAGTTATATTTGCACTGAAGTCTTGGAGACACTACTTGTATGGAGTGCAATTTAAGCTGTTCACAGACCACCAGAGTCTGAAGTATCTTTTCTCTCAGAAGGAACTCAACCAGAGATAGAGGAGGTGGATTGAGTTTATCAAGGATTACGAGTTCGCGATCCAGTATCATCCGAGAAAGGCAAACGTCGTAGTAGATGCTTTAAGCAGGAAGCGTCGACATCGGGTTTCGGCTTTAATGTGTTCATTGTATAAAAATCTTCTTACTCTTAGCCAGTTTGATTTCAGACCCGAGATTGGTGAAACCAGTGTATTTTTAGGAGCTGTGTCACTGTAGCCATCTTGGAGTGTCAGAGTTGTCAGAGCTCAGCTAGAAGACTCTTGGATTCAAATCCGAAAGGAGTAGATTTCCAAAGAATCTAAAGTTGATTGGACCATTAGAGCAGATGGAGGTCTACGAATGAAGGGTAGATTGGTTATGTCATCCAGTGCCGAGCTGAAGAGGGAGCTATTTGATGAAGCTCATCGTACTCGGTATATAGTGCATCCAGGAACCACCAAGATGTACAAGGAGTTAAAGAGACACTTCTGGTGGAGTGGTATGCGTAGAGAGATTGCAGAGTATTTGGCTAAGTGTTTTACCTGTTAGCAGGTGAAGGCAGAACATCAGAGACCAGCTGGAACACTTCAGCCTTTACCCATCCCAGAGTGGAAATGGGTGGATATTTTTATGGATTTTATTGTAGGGTTGCCGAAGTCGAAGAAGGGGAATGATTCAGTTTGGGTGATTGTGGATCGGTTGACGAAGTCAGCGCATTTTATTCTAGTGAAGACTACATATACAGCTGAGGCGTATGCGAGGATATTTATTCGGGAGATAGTCCGACTTCATGGAGTTCCTGATACGATTGTGTCGGATCGAGGTTCAGTGTTCACTTCGTATTTTTGGAGGAGTTTCCAGTATTCGTTCGACAGCAGATTATCTTACAACAGTGTATTCTACCCACAGACAGATGGTCAGACGGAGAGGGTGAATCGGGTGTTGAAAGATATATTGCGGGCTTGTGTCATAGACTTTCAAGGTTGTTGAGAGGAGCATATTCCACTGATAGAGTTTGCTTATAACAATAGTTATCAAGCGACGATCGGTATGGCCCCATATGAGGTATTATACGGGAGACCTTGTAGATCACCGATATGCTGGACAGAGCCGGAGGATAGCTTAATACTTGGGCCAGAGCTTGTGAGGCAGACTACTGAGAAGGTATCATTGATTAGAGAGAGGATTTTAGCTGTTCAGAGTCGGCAAAAGAGCTATGCAGATAAGAGATGAAGACCCTTAGAGTTTCAAGTTGGAGATTTGGTTATGCTGAAGGTATCGCCTATGAAAGACGTTCAGCGATTCGGGAGACGGAGAAAGCTTGCACCGAGGTATATTGGACCCTTCCGGATTTTGGAGCGCATTGGAGCTGTGTCATACAGACTAGAACTTCCAGCATTGATGTCTAGTATACACAATGTATTTTATGTTTCTATGCTCAAGAAACACTTGCATGATGAGGAGCAACAGAGAGTGTTGGATGCACCAGAGATTGAGCTTCAGGAGGATTTGACTACTATTGAGATTCCGGTTTGTATACTTGTCAGAGAGGACAAGAGGCTTAGAAACAAGGTAATTCATTTGGTGAAAGTTCAGTGGAACCGATGAGGCGTTGAGGAGATTTCTTGGGAGCGAGAAGAGGACATGCGTCGTGACTATCCACACATGTTTGAGCAGGTAAATTAAATCTTTTTGTATAACTTATATATGGCTGATAGATTCAATTATGGCGATGTTTATACTTAACACTAAAATGAAGGTATTACCACTTATCTCCTAAGTACTCGGAACATATGGTATATATATGAGGGGTTTCTTGTTTGGATTTTTCGCTCGATGTACTTGTTCCATTTAGTTAGGGGTTAAGTGGGGATATTTACATTTTAGATGGTTAAGTGTGGACATCGAAGATGATTTTCGAGAGCTCGAAGATGCTATGTAGTGCTACTTCCTGCATTTATTGAGAAAGTGGATTGATTTATGTGTATGATTATTTGTGTGATTATATTTAGATTTAACGCTAGAATGAGGATATTTCCTCTCAATTCTTAATCTTTTGGAACACATGGTATATATATGGGGGGTTCCTTGTTTGGATTTTTTGCCCGACGTACTAGTTCCATTTGATTAAGGGTTGAGTGCGAATATAGTCATCCTTGATTGTTAAATATAAATATCGCTATATGCTTGTCTAGAGTAATATTATTTGTTTGAGTATGATTTCTGAATTTCGAGGACTAATTTTTTTAAGGGGGGAAGAATGTAAAACCCCGTATTTTTGTTAGAAGTATATGTGAATTATTAGTGATAGATAATTCTATTGTGGTAAATGATTTGAGGTCATAGATATACTTGATAACAAGTTATCAGATATGTATGAGTGTATTTTTATAGAGTTTTGTGCATTAGTTTTAGCAAATTAGCAAAAAATGCACGAATCTGGAAAACGTCGGCTTAGTCGACTCATGAGTCGACTTATGAGTTGACCTATGAGTCGACTTATGAGTCGACCTATGAGTCGACTTACGGGCAGATTTTCATATTTTTCAGTTGCGGGTTTAGGTGAGTTTTCTTTCGGGTTTTAACCATACTATATATATATATATATTTTTTCTTTTACCCAAAACCAACCCCAAACCCATCAGAATCCTAGAGAAACCCTAGCCCCTCTCTCCCCTCAAACCCTAGTTCGTTTTGGGTGATTTTTGGGGAATTTTCGGAGGATTTCAGTGGGTTTTGGCGAGGTGCAGCGAAGGGAATCATCCTCTCTCGGATTCAGGAGTTGTTCTAGCATACCAGAGGTGAGTAATATCTCGTCCAGTCCTCACCCACTGTTTGTATAGTTTTCTTTGAGATTTATTTCGAATTCTTGAGCCTAAAACGTATTTTTGTGCATAAAGATAAATGCTTTATATTATGAGTTGCAAGATCTACATTTTTAGTTTAATAAAAACTCACAAAGTTTTTGTAATGTAGATCCAGATCTGGAGTTAGTTTTAAACATGTGTTTCTTTGTGATTTCTTTGTTTTTAAACGTTTTTAAACGTTTTTAAACATGGATAAATATGTTTAGGGTTTAATGTAAGTTATTACATGCAAATCTTTCGTTTCTGTTGATACACATGTATTAGAATCGGAAATATTTTGTTGGACATGATGAAGAACAACTTTAGATTTAAATTTTTTATATAAATCATCATATGTAGAAAAACTGGGAATTTTCTGCTCAGTCGATTAATGAGTCGACTTATTAATCGACTGATGAGTTGACCAATGAGTCGACTGACGGGAAAATTTATAGTTTTTTGTTTTGTTCTAGTCGACCAATCCCAGTCGACTCATGAGTCGACTGATGAGGAATTTTCCAGTTTCCTCGGTTTTGATCTGTTTGGGTTGTTTCAGTTTAACTAAAACTGTTTATGCTTGTTAATTGTTGTTGCGTGCTTTAATATAAACGAGGAATCACCTCGAATAACGGGTATTAGAAATTATTGTTTAACCTGTGTCTTTACATGTGAGATGACATGCAGACACGAGTTTAGGTTTGCACACCGAGACACGTGAGAAATTAGGGTATATACATCTGTTCATATATTTCATCTAGTCCATGTGTTGGGCACTTATGATGTGTAGTCCATGGGTTAGACATTTATCAGATTCAGTCCATGTGGTTGACAATTTTTATATGCAGTCCATGTGTTGGACATCCACTATATCTAGTTTTAGTCCATGTGTTGGACATCAGTTTAGACCTTGAGATTGACACTGATACTTGCATAGGCTGGACATGACACTTATGTGAGTTACGACATGATACCGGATTTAAGTTCTGAGATGGGTTTGTCTTCTTTTATTATTGTTCCTGTATTAGATTTCGGATTTGGTGTTTAGGGATTTACAATTTGAGATACAATGTATATACATGATGGTTTCATTGTTTGGATTATTTCGCTCGATGTACCTATGCTCGTGTTGTAATTTCCTAAGTACTAAAACCCTCTTATCATTAGGGATCTATAATTTGAGCTACAAGGTATATACATGAGGGTTTTCTTGTTTTGATTATTTCGCTCGACGTACTTAAGCTCATGTAAGCTAAATAGGATCGGTGATTATATATATATATATATATATATATATATATATATATATATATATGTGTGTGTGTGTGTGTGTGTGTGTGTGTGTGTGTGTGTGTGTGTGTGTGTGTGTGTGTGTGTGTGTGTATTAACTGTATTTTCTGTATACAACGAGCCCTTTCCCTTGGGGTTGGTTGTGATGTTGCTCGCTAGCGCTTTGACGCTCGTTGTCCCTCCCCCTTTCAGGTAACGAGTCAGGAGCCCGAAGAGTCATAGGTTGATGGTAATGCACTTTAGCTTCAGCTATCTGTTTTAGTTATATTTTTCTTTTGATCTCCACTGTAGACTTCTGTTTAGACATTTAAGGATTTTATTTCTAGAAGTTGTAAAAGTTGTGTGTCTTATTTCTCTTATTCAGACATTTTGTATTTGAGACTTGTTAAGAACTCTAATTCATTTATTTCAGATATTGACTTGTACTTCAGTATGTTAGCTGATGAAATATTAATTTGATCTCTATTATTTCATCAGTTGATTCTTGTATTATCTTTTACTTGCTTTTGTACCTACACCTATTATTGACTCTACTAGAGAGATAGTAATTATGATGGTAAAATATGTTATTGCACGATGTGGTGCATGGCAGGTTTGACATTAATATGTTATTACACGATGTGGTGCATGGCAGGTTTGACATTCTTAGTTTCACCTTGGACTGTAGTCTTGTGTGAACCTAGGGACGTCACAGCCTTACTTGATCAATGTAAGCAGAAAGATCTGCAATGTCCTTTATCTCTTCCCCAGTGATGCCTCTCCTCAGAATTGGGTTCCATCTCCAGATGTTATTCTGCCATGATCCTTGGGAATTGACAGAGCAGGAAGAAGAGAATGCCAGATTGAATGCTTTTGGGAACATGCTACTAAGAGAGTTGTTCCCAGCCCACCTGTCCAGCCAAAACTTGCAGTGGTCGCCTGACCCAATAATCCACCTGACAAAGCTGATAAAAGAGGGATAAACTGCCTTAGGGTCAAGGATGAGTCTGGAAGCAGAGCTCTTAGGATTGGCAATTAGGTTGGATTGATGAGATGGATAAATGGAAAAGATGACTTTACTGATAAGGCTCTCTCTGTCCAAGATTTTCTAGATCCACTTGGCAAGAAGGGCTAGATTGAATAGTTCTAAATTTTTAACTCCCAGACCCCCCGCTGCTTTATCTTTGCAAACTATATCCCATCTGACTAAATTTTTGACTATTGATGGATGAGAGCTGCGCCCCAAAGGAAGTTCCTTCTAATCTTATCTATGGCAAGTATAACCCATCGAGGAAGTTTGAAGAAGGACATGTAGTATAGAGGGATGGAAGACAGGCCTGAGTTAATGAGGGTAAGCCTCCCTCCAATAGATAATGATCTATTTTTGCAAAGAGCCAATTTCTTGGAGAAGGAATCTAGGCGAGGTTGTCATTCACCCTTGTAAGAGAACCTTTCTTAAGAGGGAGACCAATGTAAGAAAAAGGGAGAGTACCAACAGGGCAATTAAAGATAGTAGCCAGATGTTCACCTTTGTTTGGAATCCTACCCAGGTAGAATAGATTGGATTTAAAGCTATTGACTTTGAGACCGGAGACATTAGCAAAGATGAGAAGAATGTTTTTGAGGACTCTAATGTCATTGCTGAAGGCTTTATAGAAGAGAAGAGTGTCATCCGCAAATTGAAGGGACCTGATTGCTTTGAGTTCTCCTCCGAGAATAAGAGAAGAGAGATCACCAGCTGCAACATTGTTCTGAATCATCTTACAGAGGACATCAGCTATGAGAAGAAAGAGCAGAGGGGATAGAGGATCACCCTGTTTTAATCCCCTATGGCATTGGAAGAATTTAGTAGGGGATCCATTAACTAAGACTGCAGATTTAGATGATGAAAGAATGCAGTGAATCCAATGGCACCAAGAGGGGCTGAAACCTCTAGCTAGAAGAAGAGAGGAAAGGAAATTCCAATTGACACAGTCAAAGGCTTTAAAGAAATCCACTTTGATGACACACATCTCTTTTTTCCCTGAAGAGCAGTGGTTAATCATCTCATGAGCAAGGAGAAAGGAATCTAAAGCAGACTTGCCACTCTGGAAAGCAGATTGAGAAGAGTCAATTAGGAAGGGTAAGAGAGGTTTGAGTCTGTTTGCCAGCACTTTGGAGAAGATTTTGACAGAACTATTGATGAGGCTGATGGGTCTGAAATCTTTTGGGAAGTCTTCATCATCTTTCTTAGGAATAAGGCAGATGAAAGAATAGTTGATGTTGTGCAAAAGTTGGGCATTTGAGTGAAGGGATTGAATGAAGGAGATGATATCTAGATGAAGGTCATTCCAGAATGTTTGAAAGAATGACATTGGGAGACCATCAGGTCCAGGAGATTTGTCAGGGTGAAGATCAAAGACCGCCCTTTTGATTTCTTCTGGGGTAAAAACATGGTCTAAGGAGGTAAGGTTATAGGAAGAAGCAGAATAAAGAGCTTCCCAGTTAACCATAAGGTGAGGGCTTCTGGGGGCTGAGAAGAGGTCTGAGAAGAAATCAAAAAATGACTGCTTGATGTCAGTATCTTAAGAGATGATTGTGTTGTTGGAAATTAGATGAGGAATGAAATTTTTTTCTATGAAAAGAGACAGATCTGTGGAAGAAGGCAGTGTTGTTATCCCCTTCTTTAAGCCATTGGATTCTTGATCTTTGCTTCCATTTAGTTTCTTCAACCTTAGCTAAAGTAAACAACTGCTCTTTAAGAGTGAGCCTGAGGTTGAATTCATGCACATTTAGCTCTCTTCTTTCCTCCTGAAGATTAAGATCATTAATAGATGATAAAGCCAAGGATTTCTATTTTGAAATGGAACCGAACAATATTCTTTTCCACCCTTTGATTCTTCTGCGGATAAGTTTGATCTTAAGAAGAAAGGGGGCAGGCATACCATCTTTAGATAAGAAGGATTTCCAACCGGAAGAGATGAAAGGTAAGAAAGATGGGAATAGAAGCTAAGACTTTTCAAATCTAAAAGGGGGTTGGAGCGTGGGACCTCCAGAATCAAGTATGATGAAGCAGTGGTCCGAACATGAAGCTGGATATTCCACTTGGATGAGAAGGGGGAAATGGGATTCAAAATCAGTGGAAATAAAAAATATGTCCAGTCTAGCTAGGACTGGGGAAGCTCTAAGATTAGACCAAGTAAACTTTCTCCCACTCAGAGGGAGATCAACAAGGTTGATGGAGTCGATCAAGGATTTGATGGTTGATATATCTCTGATAGATCCAGATCTGCCATTCCTCTCATCAAGACTAAGAGTCATGTTAAAATCTCCAAAAACCACCCAAGGCAAAGAGTGGGAGGATCTGATCCTAGACAATTCCCACCAACAGACTTCACGATCATCATGAGGGGCATACACAGATGTAGCTACAAATTGCCAGTTTGTGGGTTTGTGTGTGAAGGTAGCGGACACTGCAAAAATCCTAATGGTGGAAGAGGAGCAAGCTAAAATGGATTCATTCCAACCCAAAAGAATACCCCCCTAGATGCAATAGCATCTAAGGCGATCCATGAAGAGATAGAGTTGCTACCCAGTCTTTTGAGGGTTAAAGGATTGGGAGATTGAAGTTTTGTCTCCTGGAGACCAAGAAGATCAACTTTAGCTAAAGAGATACTTTCCTTGACTAGTCTACGTTTACTTGGATTATTCAACCCTCTAACAATCCAAGAACCTATCTTCATAGCACGAGACTGACAACAACTTCATCTAAGAGATTTCAAACTAAGAAATCTTCACTGCTTGAGATTCTGCTTCACATATTTCATGCAGGGCTGAATAATCTACTGGCTCCTTAATGCCACAATTTACAGCTATATCCTTTAAAGTCAGTAAATAGGAAGAATTAAATGGCTGAGTAGACAAGGAAGAGGAAGAGTTACCTTTAGAGCCTCCGAGAGGGAAGCTTCTCTTCATAATTGGTAGGTGCTTCATGTGAGGGAGTTGAGCCAGCTTTTTCTTCATTGACTTCTTCTTGCCCTTCTTTTTGACATGCTCGAAGCCAGGAGGAGGATTGGAGGAAGATGCCACATCAAAGGAATCAGATGAGCAGCTGATAAGAGGATCAACCGGAGTAGGAATAGTAGACAAAGGAGCTTCTTCCTTGTTCTGAGGGAGGGCGGCTGAAAGGATATCCCATGATTCCTTGGCAATGCTGATCTGAACTCCTTGGAAGACCACTTGAATGAGGTTGGGAGGGGGAACTGATTGATGCTCTGGGGAGGGATTCTCCTGCTGGATGGGGGACCTAATTGATTCCTCCTAATCAGGCAACACCTGTTTGCCCTTATCTAGGATAGGGGAGGAGGCTGGAGCTGCTGAGAGCTTGTTGACTGCTGACGATGGTGCTTCTTTGCTAGGGAGAAAAGGAGAGTCATATGGGGAAAGAGAAGGAGCACCTTCTCTTCTCACGAAGCTTTCAAAGTACTCTCTGATTTTCCCTTTACTAGCTGGAAGAGGTTTGCCTATCGTCCTAATCTGCACCGTGCCTTCCTTGAGGTGGATGCCATCCGGAGAGGAGTAACGGAAGGTGACTACCCTCGGGATCTCTGAGACATTCCTAACACTGAGCAGAACTTTGTTGTCTCTAGCGTGCCGCTTAAAGATAACATCTTCTGAAACGGTCATCACATCTCCTGCATCCTCTAGTAGGATTTTGAAAAATTCTGTATCCCATAAGTGAAGAGGGAGATCAACAATCTCAATCCAAACATAGACAAATTGAGGAAGAGACTTCAACCCTAGCTACCCTGACCAGGGAGAGAACACTCCTCCAAAAGTACCTATATCAAAAAAAAATCCTTTGAGCAGTCTCTAGATAGGGTTTCTTCATAGGAAAATTGGATGAAGTACGAAGAAGAGGAGATCTGTCTAACATCGTAGACCCAACGGTCAACCTTGAGATGAAACTCCAGATTTTCAATAAGTTCGCCATACGATGGGTTAATAACTTGGAGGTTAAAGAAACCAAAGCAGACAAATTCCTCCATGGTACTAACCACTGATGGGGGAAGAGAGATATTAGGGACAAAAAGAGGAGGGGGAGAGGGAGATAGGGGAGTGATGTTCAAAAGGGAGGGGTTTTGATTGTTTGGACAAGTGATAGAGGTGTGCCCTATCTTGTTACAAGCAAAACACTTAAAATCACCTAATGAGCAGTTCTTCGACATATGAAAGCGATCCCCACAGAGAAAGCACCTAGAGGATTATGAGGGGCTACTACCTACTTCCTGGATATCTTCCTACGAGAGACTACTGTCCAACCCTCGTCTGGCAGAGTTGATGGTAGGGGGAGGATCCCAAGTTGAGAAAGGGGAAGGGAAGAAGGGGAATGGGTGAAGTTTTAGAAGAGATCTGCGAGGGAGGAGAAAGCAGGCGGTTTGGAAGGATTAGGGATAGAGGAAGGAAGAGAAATTTTGGTGGAGGTGAAGGCGGAGAACGGTGGAGAAGAGGGCTGAGGACCAGGGGACACAGGTTTGATAGTGATATTACCTTGATGGATGGTGACTAAACGACGCTTCGGGACGCGCGCCACCGCCTGAACATTGAAGACGCCTTTTCGCCTCTCCTTCCGCCAATTCGAATTCATCCTGCCTAGAAAGAAGTCATAAATGGAAATCTTTTTCTTGAGTTGCTTATGAATTTTCCATCAGTTTGGTGTAACATTTTGATGAGTTTATAAGAAATTGTGAGTTCTTTGTCTCTTTTGTATTTCTTGATGAATTTCCCTTCATTTTGCTCTAATATTTGTTGGGTTAATAAGAAAAGGCAAGTTCTTCCTTTGCCTTGAGTTTCTTGATGAATACTAAATATATGGTTTCGGAATAAAAATGTTTTTTTTTTGCTGAATTAGTTATAGATTGACGCATCTCTCTTTTCAATTTCTTGATGAATTCTATCTCATTTTGGTCTAAAACTTTGATCGGCTCATGAAAATAATACTTCGTTTTTGCATATTCCAGAGGAATCAGAAGCCCAAGGAGACGCATCTGGCCTAAGAAATTGTTTAGTGAGAAAATCGTTGAATTAATGGATGTCGATTGAAGATGGAGAAATGAGAAAATTTCCCTTTTTTATAATACCTTTCACGGCACACTCTTATTTTAATTCGTTCTCAGAAACACACAGCGCACCCGCAACTCCTAAAATTCCCTCGCGCTTAATTAACACGAGAGCACACATGTAGCGAGAGGGTGGCCTTCTCTTTTATAGGTGTAGCAAGTCGGTGCTTTAACCGGCTACACAGAGTCGGTAATAAAACCCCTCACCAAAGTGACCAAACCGCCTAAATCAAGCGGTAGTGTAACTCAAAGTAAGTTGGATTTGAATGAGACCGACTTTCAAAGTTGGTGTTGAATTTACACCACTCCCTCTCAACACAAACTTTTGGCTAAGTTGTTCGAAGTTACTGATGGACCTTTTTGGTAAAGAGTTCTACCATAGCTTGGCACTTCCAGATAAGGTGATAGGAAAACACATGTAGATGATAGGCTCTGGGGCTTGTAGCATGGTCATCATGTCATAATAGTTCTAAGCATGCTCAGCCAGATCTCCTTTTCCCTTATACTTCTCCATGCGTGGCATATTGAATTTCTCACACGTGACGTTCATGATGGAGTCAGCGAGTGGAGTGTTCCCTATGATGGTCTTTGCAATTGGTTTGGAAGGTCCGGTCGTAACTAGACGTAATATTGGTGGTCGAGAGGCCGGGAGTGGCATGAAGATGTTAAGGACCACGTGAAGCGGTGCTAACGGCGTGCTCTCAGCCTTCATGACCGAAACTAGGGCTCTCACCCATTGCTTCCTCATATTGTTGGTAGTGTCGAGGATGAGCCGCAAAGTGATCATGCTGGTGAAGCGGGGGAGAGATGCGCTCGACATAGTCTTCTTGCTATCCAGCGTGGGTTACAAGACTAGACGGTGGTGGAACGAATGGCTGACCCGCTAGAGGTGGAGGACGAAAAGATGATGAGGATTGTTGAGGAGGAATTCGGCTGAGGAGCTCATTGGTGACAGTAACAAATTGTTACTGGAGAGAGTGCGAGATCCTCCGCTTAGATTATTCCAGCTGGGCCCGAGTGACATAGCCCGCACGCAATTCTTCAGAGAGGGGGTCAAAAGTTCGACCAGGACGCTCAGAACCAAACATATTGTATGAAGAAGAATGACAGGCCCCACGGTGGGCGCCAAACTATTAATTACAGTTATCAAACAGGGCATTTGCAAATGGATTAGAAGAGTGTTAGGTCATCAAGCTTCTTCGAATGGCTAGTTTGGGCGCCTACAACACTCTCCTGCATATGAAAACTCGTGAGAAGCCGGAGTTTGGTTCTCATGTTGTTCCTCCGATGATCAAGTCAATATATGAACTTGAGTGAAAGTGTGAGATGATGGAGAAAGTATCAGAATTATGTGTAAAGACCAGAAAGTTACCTTAAGCGGCATGGCGTTCTTTTATAGAGAATCAGAAGGGCAGATATGTAACCAAGCAGGCAGCTGACTCGGAGACAGCTAGCAGGTGTCAGCCGCTGACGAAAATAGACCATCCAGGTGGTTAGTGGTAAACGGCAGCAGTTGCTTGGTGCTGATGGAGTCTGTAAGTCATAAACACATTGGGGACTAGAGTAATGATGACTTTGTCAGAGCAATTAATGCAAGGGTAGGCAGCTGTCGACGTGGGGTTCAAGAAAACTACCATCTTTTCATTCGTCCGGTTGAAGGCCGACAAACACCACTTTTTTAGTCGGCTACACAAGTTGTCAGCTTATATAACGGGTCGTGTGTGGGTTATTCGCAGAGGCGATTGGTTGGGTTGGATGATAAGTACCACTTTTTTACTCAGCTACGCAGGTTGCCGGCAAATAAAGTCGGCCGCATGGGCAGCTTGAGTCATCCCACTTGTACAAAAGTCTAATTAGCTATTGTGCGGGAAATGTGTTAGTTTCCCAATGGAGGTTAACACTAAGTTATTTTTAGGTTATAACAGTAGTGGTTTTCGCAACCGAACTAAATGTCTTATCATAGTCTAGCATGTACTACTGTGAGAATCCAAGAGCTACCAGTTATGCTTTGTACCTTTCAATTGACCCATCTGATCGAGTTTTTTTTTCTTGTAAACCCATTTATAAGAAACAGGTTTCATCACCTTTGGCTTAAGCACCAAATCCTAGGTTTGATTTTCCTTCGAGGCTTGAATTTCTTCCTCCATCGCCTTTTTCCATTCATCTATTTGGTAGGCTTCATCAAAGGTGTTTGACTCCTTAATAACTTCTATTATAGAAGCATTTGCATACTTTGGGTTTGACTTCCTTTCCCTTATTGATTTCCAAAGTTGTGTGGGCTCTTCACTTGCATCCTCTTGTTGACTTGGACACTCCTCCTCTGGTGTCTATTGATGAACACTTATTTCCCGTGGGGTTTTGGCCTTTGAGGGTTCAGGAGAATTGGACTCTTTCCCTTTAGGATAATGTAGTTTTGACTTAAGCATTTGTCTTTACCAATATGTGTGCTCCCTGAGCTAGGAGGAACCCCTACATTTGTAGGCTGATGATGTACATTTGTTGAATGTGGATGTGCATTTTGATGCCTCTTGAAATGGATTTGTTGTCTCTTTGTTAGTGTAACTCTTGGTGGCATCACAAAACCACCTCCTATGGTTGGGGGACCCTCATTGTCACCTTCAAGTCTTGCCCCAGAATTCCTTGCTATCCTACCCTCATTGTCACATTCTCCCCTCTTGCATCAACTTTAGCAGAATCTCTAGCCCTTTGAGATGAATTTCTCTATTTTTTCTTCTTTTCCTACAAAACTCATCAACTAACTCCATCTCATCAATTTCCTCATCATTAATTGCCTCTGTTGGATCAATTTTATAATTCTCATCCTCTACCGAGTCATCATTGTCGCTGGATGATGAACTAAGTTGCTTTTTAGATGTGGTTTGCTCATTTGGTACTTCACTTTGAGGATGTTGTTCCGTCACCAAATTATCATGCACATGCATTGGAATCTCTAGCAGTTGAATGACTTCGTCACCTCTGCATTCCATTTCTTCGCCAACATGACCAGGTCTTTATTTTGTTGTCTAACCTTACGTAATTCCTAAACTTTTTTCTCCATACTACTTTTTTTTAACTTGTTTGGAGTTTTGTCAATGGATTGAGAACAAGTAGCTTGAGCATGAGTAGCCATAGGTTGAAGTTCTTGAGACATAGTTCATTCCCAATTTGATTGACTTACATCCTCTATGACTTCAGCTTCATCAACCCCATGATCAACCAAAATTTCAATAGTTTTATGCAAACGTCCATGTTCCATCATTTCTTCTAATGACTTTGTTGAACTCAATGTCCTCAACCCTCCATGACCCAAACCTACACCAGGAATTGCATAAACTAGACTGCACCATTGTTATAATCATATTGCATTATCACATCTTTCAACATTGAAAGACTTGATCTTTCTCCTCCATGATGTTTGGATGAAAAGTTGATGATTTCATTATGCAACTTATTACAGCTTTAGTCCTTATAATAAGTTTAAAAGTATGATCTTTTTATAAGATCTCCCTACATAATAAAATAAAAAAATTACAACTCTTCTCAAACAAACACAACGGACATTTATCTACTGCTGCTTGCGTGGGATCTTTGCATGTGCCGCGGACGTTAATATCCGTGGACTACCAAGCGATCAGATCAATCCGGAGTTTCGTTGATTCACGAAGAAATCAAGAAACCGAAGCAATTATCTCGGCAACAGCGAGATAATCACTCTTCTCGAGATCGCAGCTAGGTACGATCTCAAGGGAAGGAACCGGGCTATGGATCTGACGAACTCCTCTTCCTTATGTCGAAGAACTCGATCTAATCTCCTTATCCTCTCTGAAATTCGTGCTCCTCAGACGCTGATTCAGCAGGGCTTCGTCAAGGCTCGAGAATTCCAGATCCTTGCACATGAAGGTCCTAGGGTTGTATTTATAGGCTTCGGGACTTGCGTTTTCGGATAAGAACGACTGATTCGATCTTATCCTCAATTATAACCACTTTATCACATTCTTGGATAATATTAGATCACTTGAAATAAATCTAGGCAATAAACGATTGGAAACGGCTCAAAACAGTTCAAAACAGCATTTTAGGCCTGCAGAAACCCTCAGTGTCTCGGCCCTGGCCGAGACACTTAGGGTGTCTCGGCCATGACCGAGACACATAGGGTGTCTCCGCTAAGGCCTGGGGCATTGTTTTGTGTGTCCCGTCCGTTTCCGTCGTATCTTCGTCGTCCGAACTCGGAATTGCACGATTCAAAGTGCGAAGGAAAGCCGACGAGGAGATCTACAAGCTTTCATGGTTGAATCACATATGGAGTAGATGAGACACGAGGGGCGCTTCGTCTTTCGTAAGCGAAGTGTATCTCCCGATTAGTTCGTATCTTCGTTATTCTGCAATTGCGTTGCTTCACACGGTTCGTCGACTTACTTCATGCGCTCATCGACGTCAATTAGGCTTCTGTGACTCGGATCGTCTTCTCTCTGCTTAGAGCTGCGTGCGAGAGCCCGTAGGCAATTTTTAACGCCTATAGATATCCCCTCCAAAGTGTTTTAATCTCGTTTCTTTTATAGAAGAGCCTGAAATACTTTGGATGTGATCAGTTCAACCTTCAGTCGATGTGAAAGGACCTGTAGTCAGCTTCGATCTTTGACTTCTTTGATTTTCAGTCTATTCAATATTTTGATGAATAACTGAAGTTCTTTCGGCGCTGCGTTTATCGTCTGGTCATCGTCGAAGTCTCGAATCAAAATTGGTGAGTTGGTTTTGGCTCGTGTCATTGAGTTGACTTTGAACTAATTATCTCTGTCGCAACACGTTGATCGGCGTTGACTCAGAGCTACGCGTTGACTGGCGTTGACCGTAGGGTTTCGCATCGACTAGCATTGACTTTCATCGTAACGTGTTGACTGGCGTTGACCTAGGGCTACACGTTGACCGGCATTGACCTTAGGGTTTCGCATAGATCGGCGTTGACTTTCATCGCAACGCATTTTTTTGGTGGAAATTTTGTAGTAAAAAGAATAAAAAAAATTTGACTTGTATTCTCTCAATCTCAATTACAATTTGGCTTCCGATTATAAAAGAGAGGAGAATGATCTGGATTCTCCTCTTTGTTTACTGGGTTATTCACGGTAGCGATGAGATGTCTCTCTTGAATGCTCGTGTCGAGTTTGCTTCTCGTTGACGATCCGAACATCTTGTGTCACTGGAACATGATCTTCTCCTCATGATTTGATGTTGTGGAGGACTTACGTGGCAAGTTTGAAACTCTGAACGAGTTGATAACTCAGAGCGAGTTTAAACTCTTTTAAAAGAGTTGATTGATCTTAACCATAATTGGTTAGAAAGGCCAAGGACGAAGAAAGCTCCAAGAATCTGCTACTGAGAGGATGATCCGAAGAAGCTGATCTCTAGATCGCCAAAATACTCAAAGATCCAAAAGATTTCCCCCTTAAAAGCCAGCTAAGGATCTCTTCTTTTCTGCCAAAGAGAAGGCTCCGAACTAAGCAGATTTCTTAGTTATTTATAAAGAATTAAGGGGTGTAACCGCCTCCTTAATTCGCTCCTAAGTGGGGCTTATGTGATGTAACCGCCCCTTAAATCACTCCTGAGTGGAGTTGTGATCCCCTCAGATCGTGGGAAACGGTTTTGAAACCGTTCAGCTCGTGTTTGAACGAGTCAAACGCAAAATCCGCGTTTTGGCGAGAATTCTGTACTCAAGGGCAGTGTCTGGAAGCTCGAACGTAGCGTCTGGAAGCTCATTTGCAGCAGTTAGAAGCTGCATTTGCAGCGATTTGGAAGCTGTGTTTGTAGCGATTTAGAAGTTGCGTTGGCAGTAGTTTAAAGCTGCGTTGGCAGCAGTTAGATGCTGCGTTTGGCAGCAGTTGGAAACTGTGTTTTGCAGCTTAGGAGCTGCATTTGGTAGTGAATGGAAGCTGCATTTGCAGCATTTAGGAGCTGCGTTTGCATAGCTTTGACTCTGGAATGAGGCCACTTGTGCTTCACCTCTAGGATGCAGGGATGAGTCCCGCGTCTTGGATTGAAGAGATCGTTGACTTGTAATCTCTTTTGTCAGAGCGTCGCGACGATCGTTGTTTTGTAATCTTTGCTTTAGCTCTTTGAAATGCGAGAGTCGTCAGATTGTAACTCTCATTATTGGTTGTGAAGACCATTGATCAGAGCTTTTATCAGTTGTCGTGAAGGTCGTTGATTTGTAACATTCATCGATCTACGTGAAAGTCTTCAAATTATAACCTTCTGGAAGTCGTTGAATTGTAACCTCTATTGTTGATGTTTGATGGGGATAAGCTATTTGTTGTGATTTTTAGACAGCCTACAGCGTTGACTGGCGTTAATCTAAGGCTACTCATTGACCGACGTTGACCTTAGGGTTTCGCATCGATCGACGTTGACTTTCATCGCAACGCGTTGATTGGTGTTGACCTATGGCTACGCGTTGACCGATGTTAACCTTAGGGTTTCGCATCGATCGGCGTTGACTTTCATCGCAACGCGTTGATTGGTGTTGACCTATGGCTACGCGTTGACCGACGTTGACCTTAGGGTTTCGCATCGACCGACGTTGACTTTCATCGCAACTCGTTGATTGGTGTTGACCTATGGCTACGTGTTAACCGGCGTTGACCTATGGCTACGTGTTGACCGGCGTTGACCTTGGGGTTTCGCATCGACCGGTGTTGACTTTCATCGCAACGCGTTGACTGGAGTTGAACTACGGCTACGTGTTGACCGGCGTTGACCTTAGGGTTTCACATCGATCGGCGTTGACTTTCATCGCAACGTATTGACTAGCGTTGACCTAGGGTTACGCGTTGACCGGCGTTGACCTTAGGGTTTCGCATCAGCCGGTGTTGACTTTTATCGCAACGTGTTGACTGGCATTGACCTAGAACTACGCATTGACCGGTGTTGACCTTAGGGTTTTGCATCAACCGGTGTTGACTTTCATCGTAACGCGTTGACTGGCGTTGCCCGAAGGCTACGCGTTGACCAGCGTTGACCTTAGGGTTTCACATCGATTGGCGTTGACTTTCATCACTACGCGTTGATGTGCGTTTACCAAGTGCTACGCGTTGACTGGCGTTGTCTTTAAGGTTTCACATCGATCGTCGTTGCCTTTCATCACAACGCGTTGACTGGTGTTGACCTAGGACTACGCGTTGACCAGCATTAACTTAGGGTTTTGCATCGACCGATGTTGATTTTCATCACAACACGTTGACTAGCGTTGACTTAGGGCTACGCGTTGACCGACGTTGACCTTAGGGTTCGCATCGATCGGTGTTGCCTTTCATCGCAAACGCGTTGACTAACGTTGACCTAGAGCTATGCGATGACCGGCGTTGACCTTAGGGTTTCACATCGATCGGTGTTGCCTTTTATCGCAACACGTTGACTGGCGTTGACCTAGGGCTACGCGTTGACTGGCGTTGACCTTCAGGTTTCATATCAAGCGGCGTTGACTGGTGTTGATTTTTTATCGGAACAACCAATAACGGGCAAAAACAGGCGAAAATCCTCATAAAGGCACTTGGGGGCCCCGGCCTGGGCCCTAGACACTAAGAGTGTCTCGGCCTTGGTCGAGACACTCTAGGTGTCTCAGCCTTGGCCGAGACACTATTAAGTGTCTCGGTCAATGGGCCGAGAGACACCCCCCCTTCTTCGGTTTTTTTTTGTACTTTCACTTCCCTCCTTTTCCTCTAAAATTCAAGTTGATGTCCTTTCCCCCTAAAACTCCTCCATCCTCTTCCTCTTACCCAAACTCTTCCTCCAAACCCATTATTTCTTTTCTTCAAGAACTCTTGACCCATTCAAACTCTTCCCTTTAAAAGCCTTAACCCTTCCAAAAATTTGGATTTTACTCTCTTTATTGGCCGAAAATTTCATCTCTCCAAGGCTAGGGTTTGTGGAATCTCCACCATCCAAAGTTGGGCTTTTGAGTTGGGTAAGTTTCTTTTTCATCCCCTCTATATTGCACACTTTGTTTTGATCCAAAAGTTAATGGTTTGGATGTAAAGGTTGAAACTTTACTCTTGTAGTATGGGTATGTAATCAAGAATTCATGAATTTGTATGCAAAGATTGTAGCTTTTTACTCTCATGAATTAGGTTTTGTGAAAGAGATTGAATCTTGGAGATGAGTTTTGAATATAGCCGAAATTTTGAGAGGTTTTCATGCAAACATGGGGCTGAAATTCTTGGGGGCTCATTTGCAAAAGGGCTAAAATTTCGAGTGTTTGGTCTACATACCCATGACCAAAATTTTGAGGGGTTTATGTGCAAATTTGGCCGAGATTTGTAGGGGGGTTTAATTGTAAAATTGGCCAAATTTGTGATGACAAGGATGATGGGTTTTCCCTCTTCGATTATGGCCAAATTTGTGATGACAAGGATGATGGGTTTTCCCTCTTCGATCATGGCCAAATTTAAATGTGTTCATGGCTAAAATTGAGCCTCGAACATGAGGATTATTTTGGGTATTTCACCTCAAAGTTGATCATGAGGGTTTTAAATACAAATTGAACCCATTGTTTGCATGTATGGAACACGTAGGCTTAATTAGACTTCAACCGTAAAATCCTATTTTATTTGTAGGATTTTGGTTAAAATCCATAATTTCCCTTTTAATTTCGGGTTCTCGAATTCATGATTGTACCTGATTCGTTGATTTCGTTGCATGTTAACCATGTCTCCGCATCGACCACATTTTCATAGGAGCCGCTTATCTTCTCAGCATAGCGAGAGGGAGGCTCCCGTAGCTTCCTCGTAAGGGGGGTGAGCTTTTATGATTTTTTTATCCTCGTTTGGCTCCTTCGTGAGTCATTCGGGAAGAGTCGACATCCTCTTTCGTGGGGATTAAGGCTTCGGGATGATTTCGAGTTCCATTGTACCCTCGTTCGGCTCCTTCGCAAGTCATTCGGGAAGAGCCGACGTCCTCCTTCACAAGGATTGAGGCTTCGGGATGATTTTGAGTTCCGTTGTATCCTCGTTCGGCTCCTTCGCGGGTCATTCGGGAAGAGCCGACGTCCTCCTTCACGGGGATTGAGGCTTCTGGATGACTTCGAGTTCCGTTGTACCCTCGTTTGGCTCCTTCACGAGTCATTCGGGAAGAGCCGACGTCCTCTTTCGCGGGGATTAAGGCTTCAAAAGACGTGTTTTGCTTGGCCAATTCATGTCTTCAGGCATATGGGGTGATTTTACGTTGTATTACACCACGTGGGTTGGGGTATATCATCACGTTGTTTACGTGATGGTGTATACCACCCTTCTCGTGTAAGACAATCGGAATCGTCTCGCTAATCACCCAAGGAGAGACTCTATCTCGCTGGCTTGTAAGATGGATTCAATCCTTATATAATTTAGAAATAATTTTCTAATTCTGTGTTGTTTTGTTGCAGTTGAGTTCCCCGCAGATGGCTTTTCACCTTATGCTACGAGCGGTTGCAACAGGGAGACTTTCACTGCTAGTGTTGACAAGCAGGCTATTGGTCCAACCCCTCAGTTTAATGAGAGTTGTCCCGAGGAGATTCATCGATTGATACGAGACGGGGCCGCCGTTCATTACGCCAGCTAAACCGATGCTACCTTTACTGAAGACTCCATTTCTACCCAGGCTTTAAAGAAGCCTGATTATTTATTCGGGCACCATGTTGAGAATCCGGCTAAATTGACTCTTGATGATGAGCATTGGTTGAATGATGATGGAGGGAGCCTTTTATACATCCCCTCTATTCCTCGTCGGCATTCCCTCGCTCATTTGGAGACGCAGGCTGTGCGGCGGTAGATGTCTTGGAATCTTATAGATGACCATGAGCAAGTTCACTGTGGCTTTGTTTCCCATCATAAGACCCCAGATTTTGATGGGTATAATCATATTCGCGGCCTTCGATGGGGGATTCTGGGACTTGATACAGCGCCACCGGACGAGGTGTCAGTAGCCGCCCATACTGTGAGGAATCGTCTGGCTAGGCTTGGAAGGAAGTTACCCCTGAAGGAGTTCAGATGTTTCAGTTGGGCATATTCACCGCCTAAAAGGTGGTGGACTTGTATGACTAGTTACGTTTTGGGACGTTAGGAGAGTGAGCTGAGACGCAGCGGATTGTATGCACCCATACGACCCACCATGTACGGATTTCCGGTCAACAGTTGTCATTTCTTGGCATTGCTGGAGTCTTATAACCCTGACAGTAACACTTTTCTGACTTGCAATGGAGAGCTGGGGTTAGCTCTCCATGAGATGCATAAGGTTTCTGGTCTTCCAATGGGAGATTACCCATATCAAGAGTACTTTCTCTCTTACCTGCAGCTGGGACAGCTGAAGAGAGATTCCTCCGACATGTATGACACGCTCTGGAACCTTACGTGTCATTTTCATACATCCCTGGTCAGGATGGGTCCTCTGGTGAAGAGGAAAAAGCAGGCCAGCTTGAAGTACTTTGCTGATTATATATTTTAGCATTTGGAGAACAGTTTGGGAGAGACCATTTGTGAGTTGGCCCCTTTGACACCTTTTGCCATTAATGACTTAATTGAGAGGACCGAAGCTCATTCATTTACTACCACTGGTGTTGAGGGTTCTTTTCCTACGGGGACTAAATTTCGAACATTCTTTTGTCATGGACGGAAGCCTATTCGGCCTAAGGCCCTTCTGGTAGGGTATCTCACCCTTTGGTTGAAGAAGTGTGTCGTTCCATATCAGTTTTCCGACACTTTGCCTATTGAGGTCCTCCTCCCTGTCGTCCAGCTAGCTTACGGGAAGGATCTCTCTTTGCTTATGGCGATGGTCGCTGATATTTATTGTGCGCTTAGATATTTGGTCGATGGTTTTACACATGTGGGTTCTAAATCGTCGACCGAGATTCTTTCCGTAAAGATCTAGCTTCCGTATACGTACTTGATGGCATGGCTCGTCCTTCACCGTCCAGATTTGATGTCGACGCCTAGTACTACCGATGCATCTATCCCTTTTCTACAGTTGTTAGAGGGGAGCAAATGGTTTGCGAAGACCTTCACTAAGGCACAGCAAGAGCTTCAAGTTCGTAAGTGTTGGGAATT
Organism: Asparagus kiusianus; assembly: GCA_022839385.1. Classification (NCBI taxonomy): domain Eukaryota; kingdom Viridiplantae; phylum Streptophyta; class Magnoliopsida; order Asparagales; family Asparagaceae; genus Asparagus; species Asparagus kiusianus. Next base: position 1,894 of record BQKN01058376.1, on the reverse strand, counting down.
GTTCAAATGTTTTCCTCGTTTCTCGGGCCGTTATGACGACGTATTGATTGATGAAGAGAAACCAGGGGCCGGTCGAACTTTCCTTGATATTGGTTGCTTCCGTTGGTTGGTGAACATCCGTGTTGGATACCTCGTCCTTCGGGTGAAGGGTCGTTGCCACATAGAGCCCTATCTTCCTTGCCGTTTCGCTCGTAAGTTTGGTTATGACCAACTATATGTTGGGAACTCGAACCGAGGCTTGAGGATTGAAGGAGGCCTTATTGACGACGTCCGAGCATGGCTTTGGACTATGATGGGTTTTACCGGCACCTATTTTGCTCTTTCTTCATCCAAACGCAAACCATTGCTTACATTTCTCAGCTGCAAATGGCTCCTTCCTGCCAACGAGCTTCTAGATGTGAAGGGTCTCACAGAGTTAGAGGCCGAGCACTTGGTTCAGGCTACTATTAAAGCTACTCGTAAGACTGAGCTTTCGAAGAAGCAGGGGAAGAAACCTGTCAAACCCTCTCGTTCAAGCAAAGATAGGATGAAGGATGATGAGGAGCTCCTTCCTACTGATGATGAGGATGAGACTTCTGAAGAAGAATTGAGGGACATGGACACTGACTTTGGAGTTGATGGGGAAAAATCTGAGACAGGTCTGTCAGACTCTTTTTTTGGGAATTAATGGATCTGATGTTTTCTCGTTGGTCTCGACGCTCTACCTTTTCTAGATCTCAATCGGCTCCTCAAAAGCCGGAATGAAAGGTTTTATTTACTTATCCTAACAAGATGACTCTTATTTTTCATTACGTGAGATCACGATCCAGCGCCGAGGCTTCTGCACAGATCGGGATGCGTGCTAAATCTACGCATGAGCGACTTGTTGGTCATGTGGAGGCTCGTTCTCCAAAGCGAAAGAAGACTGTTCGTAAGTCGTATGTCGATCCGCACACCCGCGAAGCAGAGTTACATGGTAACGTAACTACTAGTGGAAAAGACGGTAATGCTCCACTATTTACATAACTTTTAAATAGTGCTCTTCTGGATTCCCTGAACCTAATCATGTTCTGTGTTTCAGGAAGTCATGGAGGAGGCGAACTTCCGTACGACTCTGTGTTCTCTGATCTTGGCCATTTGGATAGCTCGATCTTTGTGCAGCAAATGTGCGATGCTATCAGTGATGAGCCTACGTATGTTAGGGCAAATAGAGATGCAGGCCAGGATAACAACATAGAGCCGAGGATTCTACGCTCAGGTATATCTAACATCGGTAATACACCATTCGAGTGGCAGTTAAAGGAGTTAGGCAATTCGGAATTCGTTCCCCTTTTAATCATTTCTGCGCTTCATTCTCTTTTAGACAAATTGAAGGACGCGGGCACAAATATCGGGGTAGAAGAGCCTCCTGCCACTGCCACATGTGAATCTGAACTTCCCTATTATGAACTTTAGCTTCTATCTTTTTTTCTTATTCAACACTTAACTCTCGTGTAGATGCCGGACTGGAGAGACCGATCGAGAATGAGACCTTTCACGGTACGGATCTTGGGGGATTTAGTGAACACATGTACGTCTCAACATTGAGCTTCTCGGGATCCGATAGTAGGTTACTCGTTGAGATATTGGTAGAGCATGCTACCAGAGAGGCTACAGGACCATCCGTTGAGGGTGGTTCATTTGTAGGTATGCATATAATCCCCGACATTGTCATTCTCTTCATTTCTCGACATTTCTTGTCACGCCCCACTTCCCAAAATACCGGGGAATTGGAACGTGAACAAGCCCACTTCCCAAAAACGGTTTAACTAGGAATAAAAATACATAGTCAATAATAAAAGGAAGTACTGATAAAATAACAAAATCCATCATCAAACTAAAGAAAAATACTGTAAAAGAGTTCTAAGGTTCATCA
>BQKN01058375.1:6111-17845 GCA_022839385.1 Asparagus kiusianus | reverse complement strand
ATATGGAACAACACACTTCTTCAGCCAAAGAGCAAGGTATCCAGCTAACAGGGACCGAGGCCCGATAGACTTCTGTGCACGATGAAGGAACGAGCGAAACTTAGTCCCAGCCGGAAAAGCTCCCTCGGAACCATCGATGGTATAAGAATGAGTCTCATTCTTCTCCATCAGCTCGTTAATAGCAGCAGGGGATAAAACGTCCAACTCATGCAGGGGCTCTCCGGAGTCATCCTCCAAGTTAGGAAACAGGTAAAGGGCAAACCGCTTCAAACTTATCTTCCTCTTCGTCTTGGCTGGAGCGGGAGTCAGAAGCAAGGAGGTATGGTAGTGACAGGCGAGTTCCCAGAGGGTATCATACACACCGGGAGTATCTTTCTTCAACCACTCCAACTGCTGGTTAGAAGGGAAGTACTCCTGATACGGGCAATCTCCCATCGGAAGCCCGGAAACCTGGTGCATCTCGTGAAGAGCCAACCCTAGCTCTCCGCCATTGGTCAAGAAAGTGTTGCTGTCAGGCATATATGTCTCGAGTAACGCCAAGAAGTGACGGTAGCTAACTGCAAGTCCATGCATAGTGGCTCGTATGGGCACGTATAATCCACTGCTCTTCAAGTCTTTCTCCCAGCGTCCCAGAACATAACTGGTCAAACGGGCCCACCATCCTTTAGCCAATGAGGAAGCCCAACCATAGCATCTGTACTCTGGAGGAGGTAACTGTCTTCCGAGCTGAGCCAGACGATTCCTCACGGTAGGAGCAACTACCGCTACCTCGCCTGGGGGTGCGGTGTCAAGGCCCATGATCCCGGGTCTAAGACCGCAAACAGGGAGATACCCGACAGAACCGAGACTCTTGTTATGCGAGACATATCCGCACTGAACCCGGTAAGCGCTGTCAGTAAGAGGCCAAGACATGCGTCGCTCTAAGGCCTGCCCCTTCAAATGGGTGAAAGAGTACTGACGAGGAATAGAAGGTATATATAGAAAATCCCCCTCGTCACGAGTCAACCAGTGCTCCTCAGAAAGATCCAATATGGCAGGATCCTCAGCGTGATCCCCAAACAAGAAGCCGGGCTTCTGTAAAGCCTGAGTAGAGGTGGCATCTGCGGTAAAGGGAGCATCTGTAATGAGTTGGCGCAAACAATGACGTCCCCCGTCCCTTATCAAGTGACGGGACTCGTCACAACGATCCATGCCAAACTGAGGGAGCACACTGACGGCCGGCCTAATCGGGTCTGAAGAGAAAACCTCACGGTTACAACCGGTGTTGGCGTTAGAAAGAAGGCTACCCCCGGGAAACTCGACTGCAACAAAGCATGAAAACGGAGTCAGAAAACTCATGTCATAAAGGCGAGGCGGAATTATTCGCAGGATAATCGGAGAGACGATTTTGAGTAGCCTACACCGAAAGGACGGTGTGCGTGATAACACACACACCGACCTATAGGGTGTAAGACGACACGAGATCGCCCCGATGTATCCAAAGACTTGAATTGGCTAAAGCAAAACAAGTCCGAAACCTTAACCCCCGCGGGAGGGGTATCGGTTCTTCCTTCATGACCCGCGAAAGGTCAATCCGGGATGTAGAGGATAGAAATTCTCACCCCCATAAAGAGAGGCCGCTGAAGAGGACTCAGCGGGAGCCTCCTCCTCGCTGTACTGCGGGAAGGAGCGACTCCTGGAAGGCCGAGTGCGGCGAGAAGACATCGCAAACCTGCAGTAAAGAGCAGAACATCACGTATAATATACATACACGAAATTTAAAAGGGGAAATTAAGCACTTGGACTTGAAATCCTATAAGCAAATGGGGTTTTATAGTTAAAGTCTAATTAAGCCTACAAGTTTCGTGCCCACGAAACGATAATTATCGTTTTCGCGGTAAATTTCGGTGAAATACCCAAAATACCCCCCGTGTTCAGGGCCAATTTCGGGTCAAGGACACGCGCGATTCGGGTTATGGTCATCATACTTGATCATCTAACATCCCGGTATCCCACAATTTTGATCAAATTTTGCAAATAAGTCCTTTTGCAGAATTGGGTCAATTTTACATAAAAACCCCTCATCGAACTTTTGGTTTAACCCCCACATGCATTGACCAAAAATTCGATCAAGGGCGTGGGGTTTACACTCAATGGATTTCAGCCCCAAATTCGTGGCCCTTTTGCAAATAAGCCCCCAAAATTTTAGGGGACTGTTTTGCACATAACCCCCTCAAACAATTCTTTAATCTTCTTGCACAAAGCACCCCCATTTCTTGATCAAATAAACATGAACCCAAACCTCCCTAATTTCAGTTCATGTTTGCATGAAAACCCCCAAAATTTCAGTCCCACGAATTTTACAAATAACCCCCTATAAATTTCGGCCTTTGCATAAAATCCCCAAGAGCTTATTACATCCATAAATCCTTATTTATTGCGAGTATGAAACTACAATCTTTACAAGAAAATAAGGGATTTGTGAAGAGAAACTCACCAAATCAAGTGGGTTCTCCTTTGAGCTCGGAAATGGAGGCTAAGACCTTCGTTTGGAAGAGGAGAAAAATCCAGCAAATGGGTACCCGTCAGAATCCCAAGTCTTTGAAGGGTTGAAGAGTTCTTCAAAGCTTCAATGGAGGAACTCTTGAGGAAGAAGATGAAGAAAAAAACTGAAATGGGGGGCTCGGTTTTGGGGGATGCTTTCTCTCTTTTGAAATTCAAATGAAAAGAGGGGGGGACCATGTGCAAGAGCCAAAAGAGGTAAAAGACAAAAGGGAGGGGACCACAACAATACCCAAGACACCCCTAGGGGTGTCTCGGCAAAACCGAGACACCCCAAGAGTGTCTCGGCATTGCCGAGACACCCCAAGGGTGTCTCGGCCATGCCGAGGCACCCCGGGGGTGTTTTGCCCGGGTTTTGGCCCTTACGCAGTATTTTGACCCCTTGGACAGTCTTTTGAACTCCCCGAATCGTCTTTTAAATCCCTCGATGTTCATTCTCCTCGCCGGCGGTTGAAAATATGGGTGAACTTCACACATCAACCTTTCGACGGTTCTAAAAACCCTAAGGTGGATGCCGGACAACGCGTAACCTTAGGTCAACGCCGGACAGCGCGTTGCAGCAAAAGTCAACACGTAACGACGAAAGTCAACGCGTGAAGACAAAAGTCAACCCAAGCGGTTCTGAAACCCTAAGGTGGACGCCGGTCAACGCGTAACCTTAGGTCAACGCCGGACAGCGCGTTGCGACCCACGCGGTTCCAAAACCCTAAGGTGGACGCCGGTCAACGCGTAACCTTAGGTCAACGTCATTCAGTGCGTTGCAACAAAAAGTCAACCCCTAAGTCAACACGATGTGACAGGGATAGTAAGTTCAAAAGTCAACTCAATGACATGAGCCAAACTCAACCCACTAGCTGTAAACTCGAGACTCCAAACGACGGCCAGGCGATAAACGCAGCGCCGGAACAACTTCGGTTATTCGACAAAGCACCGGATAAACCGAGGATCGAAGGAGCCGAGAGTTGAAGCAACCCACAGGTCCTTCATGCCGACTGAAGGCTGGACCAATCATATCCAAAGTATTCCGGTCTCTTCTACAAAAGAAACGAGTCCGAAACACTTTGGAGGGGGTATCTGTAGGCATCAAAAATCGCCGATAGGTCCCTGCACACAGCTCAATGTTAACGAGCGACGATTGAACGTCACTACCCGGTTCACAAGAGTTCAAATGACGTCGGTAAGCGCCTGAAGTAAACCGACGAACTATGTGAGCCTACAAGTCTCAGAACAACGGGGATACGGACTGACCGGAAACCCCGTGATCACCACAATCGGACCAACGCCTGCCGTGTCCCGATCATCCTACAGTTGATCCAATCATCGGATCTTGTAAAACTCCTCGCCGGCTTTCCAACGCACCCGGAATCATTCAAATCCGAGCTCGGGGGAAGAATATACAGAGGAAACAACCAAAGGGGCATTACGGACAACCTCGGGCCAAACCGAGACATCCCCAAAGGGGTGTCTCGGCCATTAGCCGAGACACCCCCAAAGGGTGTCTCGGCCATTGGCCGAGACACCCCAAGGGGTGTCTCGGCCAAGGGCCAAGACACCCCCCTAGGGGTGTCCTCAAGGCAGCCCCTACACCCCTCATGAATTCCTATAAATAGGACCCCTTGGCCTCTCTTCTTGAGGGCTGGATTTTAGAGAGCTTGGAGAGGAAATTTCAGGTCTTGAGCATAGCCTTGAGATCTGAAATTCAGGAGCACAGCGGCGAAGCCCTGCCGGAGCGAGGAGTCGACCGTCTTCATTCACCATCTCCTTCTTTTCCTTAGTGTTGCCCCCCCTTAGCGGTGACACTAAGAAGAGTTAGTGCCTCGTTTTACCGAGACATAAGCTTCACTTAAAAGATCTCACGCAGATCGACGAAGTTCAGAGTTTCCATATCCCACGCGGATAAACGAAACTCTGCCGGATTCTCCCGGAACGGATCTTGATCGATCGGCGGTCCACGGATATCTACATCCCCGTCACAGGCCAAAGACCCACGCAAGCAAGCACCGATAAACGGGACTTGCGTTTATTTTCGAGAGGGTTGTAATCCTTTGTTTTCAATTTGTTTGTAACAGATTTCAATCAATGAAAACAGCAACTTTCGACGAAAACACCCCCCACTTGGTCAAACCTTCCTACAGTTAGGACTAAAACCAAAATCCCCTCTCGATTCCTTCAATGAACGAGAGGTCCACTTTCAAATCGAGTGATCAAACCTTCCTACAGTTAGGGTCATCTCAAACTCCCGCTTGGTCAAACCTTCCTACAGTTAGGACCAAAACCACAATTCATTCTCGATAAATGAGAAATTCATCTTTACCTCGGTAATCAAACCTTCCGACAGATAGGGTTATCCGAATCGCTTTGATTCTCGGAGTGGAGATCCCACTCTTAGTTTCACCTTTCCGGATTCTGGGGGTGGAGATCCCACCCCGAGTCTCCTTTTCAAACAGGGAATAGAATATAAAATTCTTCCTTCCCACACCAACTCCTTTTCCAAGAATTTAGGATTCATCCTAGGAAGTTTATCCCGAATCCTAAGCAGGGATAAGTCTGCGCCTAACACGCGCTGCCGGTTTAGTCTTTTTCCGATTGAAAAAGACACCAGAGTTCGATTCTGGGGTATTTTATCCTAAAACCTAAGTAAGGATAAGTCTGCGCTTAACACGCGCTGCCGGTTAGTTCTTAACCGTCAAAAAGAACCCCCGTCCGCATATTCAACATTGCGGCAGGTTGTTATTAATAACACCGAAATCCATGCCTTACACGCATGGGGAATTTCATCCTGAATCCTAAGAAAGGATAAGTCGACGCCTAACACGCGTCGCCGGTTTAGTCTTTTTCCGATTGAAAAAGACACCAGAGTTCAGTTCTGGGGTATTTTATCCCGAAGCCTAAGTAGGGATAAGTCAGCGCCTCACACGCGTCGCCGGGTAGCCTATTCCCGTAACAATGGCGAAGTCTATGTATTCGACATCATAGCACAAAGTCTCAGAGAATTCAATCTCTGAGCACAACGTTACATGCGAACGGATTTAAACAATCCGCATGCTAGCCCGACTCAAACGGTAGTCGGTAAAGGCTAATCAAATCCGTTTAAGGCTGGGGGTTAGCCAAAAACCCTAAAGTCAGCGCCTCATACGCGTCGCCGGGTAGCCTATTCCCGTAACAAGTGGTAAAGTCTATGTATTCAACATCATAGCACAAAGTCTAAAGGAGTTTATTCCTTTAGCACAACGTCACATGCGGAACGGATTAAAACAATCCGCATGTAAGCCCGATTCAAACGGTAATCGGTAAGAGCATGTCAAATCCGTTGAAGGCTGAGGATTTGCCAAAAATCCTAAGTCAACGTCTCATACACGTTGCTGTTTAGTCTTTTCACAGGAGAAAGACGAAGTCTACGTATTCAATATCGTAGCACTAAAAGGGTTAACTCTTTTAGCTTAACGTCACATGCGGAACGGAATTAAACAATCCGTATGCTAGCCCGACTCAAACGGTAGTCGGTAAAGGCTTATCAAATCCGTTGAGGGCTGGGAATTTGCCAAAAATTCTATAAGTTCGAGTCATTGACGCATCAATCCTATGGATTGGTCTCGTGACTCGAGTATCCGCCACGCTCCAATACCTTAAGAGCTTAAACTGTGTATACTCCAGCAGACGTACGAGTATAAACTGTGTCAAACGTCGAACAGCGCATCACAATGAAGCCTGGACGCCGGACAACGCGTCGCAATGGGGCTCAAACGCCGGACGACGCCGTCAATCGATGATCAGTTCTGTGTTGAAGCAACCAACTCGAGCTAAAAAATCAAGAAATCAAAAATCGACTTCAAGTTCAAAATTCCGATGACGGTCAGACAATAAATGCAGCACCGGAATCCTCATAGGCGTTCTACAAAGCACTGAATGACCTGAAGGAATCGAAGGAATCCAGGACAGAAGCCATTCCAAAGTCCCGCTACACCGACTGAAGGTTGGGATAATCACATCCAAAGTATTCCAGACTCTTCTATAAAAGAACGAGGCTGAAATACTTTGGAGGGGGTATCTGTAGGCGTATAAAATTGCCTATAGGTCCCACAATACAGGTCGACGACGCCGATTCAACAAATGAACCATCGGGCGACGTATCCAAGCACGACCGTTATCCCGCCAGCGTCGAAGCTAAGCCATACGCAACGGAGCAGGTTAACGAGGCGACGAAGCCAATAAATCGCACCCAAGCAGTGGAATGCATCCACTCGCACGCGGAATCAAACTAACGTTTCGGGGAATCACCGAGTCATCTAAACAAGAGCGAACTCGGTGATATAACGATCGAATCAAGATTGGTTTCGGACTCGAACTCAGAAGTGGGTTTACTGCCAAATCAGGAATCGGATCAAAACGAATCGAATCCGAACAAGTCAACCACACAACCGAATCGAAGTCCAAATCAACAACGAATCAGAACCGGAAACACCGGAAAACCCGAACGACGAAACCAAAACACCTGAGGGGGCTCGGCACTGGGCCGAGCCACCTCAAGGTGGCTCGGCCCAAGCCGAGCCACCCTGAGGTGGCTCGGTGGCCGAGCCACCCCAGGGTGGCTAGGCACTGTTCTGTGCACGGGGCACAGTTTTGAGCGCCTATAAATAGGCCTTATGCTCATTTGTTTCGGAGGTTGGATTTTGGAGGAGGCGAAGCCCTGCTGGATTGAAGACTCAGATCTAAACAAGATTCAAACATCGAAGGCTTAGGAGACTTGGACTTCCAGATCCGGTGCTCAGCGATCGTCAACGCCAAATAAGGCAGGAATTCGAGAGGATCGGATCTTCAGATCTACACGATCACACTCCGGATCTAAGCTTGGTTCTTAGATCCCGAGATTCGAGCGGTTGTTTCCTTGGTGAAACGATCCCTCCCGGCTATTATCTCCCTTTGCGGAATAATACCCGTTATATCGTGTAGATCCGACCGGATCGAGATCACGCGGTGGTCCACGGCAAATAACCCCGGCGCAGGCAAAGAACCCACACAAAGCGAGTGACCGCAAAACAGGAGCTCGCGATTCGTTCGACAAACAAGGATAAAAGTTGTAATCTTTCTTTTTCGTATTTTGATTTTCATTGTAACCGGCTCTTATAAAAAGACCGGATCTTTTGTAACCGATAAACTGTTATCAAGAGTGCAATGACATCAATGAAGAAAGACCCAATTTTTCCCGCGAACAATCCTCTAGAATATTAAGTGTAATATTCTTCGAGGAACTTCCCGATACATTAGTTATCCACCCTCAGCTTTCTTTGCAACGCTGGGTTTGACATTACAATCAGTTATATGACCGGGTTATCCCTAAGAAAATTACATTTAACATTCTTCCGGGAACTTCCCGTTACCTGAATTATCCACCCCCAGCTTTCTTTACAAAACTGGGTGTATCATTGAATTAGATGCACGATTGGGTTATCCTTAAGAGTACCACGCACGGCACTCTCCAGGAACTTCCCGTGGAAGAAAGAAAATAGTTTAGACTCATATACCTATTGGAGTATTAAGAAGCAGTTTATACTCGTATACTTTTTGGAGTTAGGGGATACAGTTTATACTCGTGCACCCACTGGAGTCTCGCCGTTCTTGACTGGTTTACTCTAGCGTTATGACGCCGGCTTCAACCAAGGTCTGGATACTATTCTTTAGAGTAAAGCAGGCCTTGGTGGGATGAAGGATCCTCTTGTGGTATGCGCAGTACTTCGGATCCGTGGTATTATCAGCTTCCTCCTGATTCGTGATCGGTGGTAGCTTGATCTTGTTATTTTTAAGGAGCGATTCGAAGATGGCTGGAACATCTTCGTCTTTGAAGGAGTACTCTTTTTGAGGCCTCTGATCCGAAGTCTTCTGCTGTCTCCGGGACTGCTGTTGTGACGTTTGATTAGCATCAACAGCTGCTGCAGGTGTTTTACCCTTACCACGGGAGGCAAAGTTCGAGTTCGGAGGATTTGTCGTCGATTGACTCCTCTCGGCCTTCTTCCTTCGGAGGAAGCGTTCGGCTTGTTCCCCTCTGACCTTCAAGTCTTTCCATGTGTTGGACGGCGCTGTTTCCATTGCTTCCAACACATCCAACGAAAGATTGTTGTGGCAGGTCTGGAGAATGAACTCTTCCGTGATCGGGTCCCGGCAATTTAACGCTTTGTTCCGGAACCTTTTGACGAAGGTTTCGACTAACTCCCCGTCCTTTTGTTTCTCGTCGAGCAACGTTCCGATGGATATCTCGGTGTCGTCGTCGAAGAAGTTAGCGAGGAATTTTGTCTCCATGTCGTCCCAGCTATGCACGCTACCTGGCTTGAGGCGGCGGTACCAATCGAAGGCGGCTCCACGAAGAGTGCCAACGAATGACCGCACCATTAGAGGCTCATTGCCGGAGATAACACCCAGGTGCGATTTGAAATAAATCAAATGCTGAGTGGGGGAACCCTTCCCATCGAACAGCGTGAAGTTGATTAGACTAAACTTCACCGGATTGGGGATTGACTCCCACTCCCTTGGGTATGGACAAGGAATACCCGTTTTCTTCACCTCTTGAGCAGACATCAACGTATTGATTTTGCTCTCGAGGCTTTTGATCTTCAAGTCTTCACTTGTATCCTCGTTGGCATCCTCACTACCACCCCCTGCGTTGATGGGAGGGTCGCTGGCGTTATGAGCCTCATCCGCATTCGCATTCTCCACTTCATGAACAACCTGATTACGGTGGCTTGGTTCGCCTTGCTGGTTCCTCAATGCCTGGAGTTGTTGGTCATGCATCTCTTTCATAGTCTGCATGGCCATCTGCATCTCGAGCCTAAAGCTCTCCTGTTGTTTGGCCATAGCATCTTCTAGCATTTTGGCCACTTGTTCCGCGCTTATCATGAATGACTCGCGGGGTTCTCCTTCGCTGGATAGGGTGTTGTCAGACGCAACCGCAGAGCAAGCATCCGACTCTTCATCTTCTGAAGGTAATCTTGTCCGAACCCTGGCATACGTCCTTCGTGAGATGGCTCCGGACTGCAAACGGGTTAGACGCCGGGATGCATTCAGAATCGACTCGAGATCATCCCGTGCCAATGTCCCCTTGTTGGTCATATTAGCGGTGACCCTCGGGAGTTCTCCGTCTTCAACCACCGCTCTCCTTCGTCGGAAACGCCTAGGCCCTGACTTTGGCGTTTCCGTTCTGAGCCTTTCGAACACCGAGACTCTCTCGGGGACTGCTTTGATGCAGTTGCATTCAGACAGTACTACCCGAATGAGCTTGGCACATGGGCACTGAGTTTCGAGCCTTCGAGGGCTTCTCTTTCTTATCTTGCTCGTACCCTCAGCACGATAGTACAACTCGTCAATTTGATCGGAGTAACCTATCGTGTGTTGGCACGATTTCCCAGGTATAATGTTACCATCATCGGATGACAACGTTTCCTTCTGGGAGCGAATTACCTTATTTGGACTTTCGAGAGTCACTCGCCTCGAAACGTGCCTTTGTGGGCGTGAATTCTCAATGGGCTCCCGAACTTCGATGCGCAAGGTAGTGCGCTTGGGTTCCGTGAACTCCTTGTCATGTTGAGGGTTGTGTCGACCCCCAGCATGTTGATTAGTTCGGAGCTGTCTCAGTGGACCCAAACGTTCTTGGATTGGAGCTTTGCTTCGCTCCTCGGGAAGTGGACCGAGGCGCTCCAAGACTGACTTCCTTTTCTGGGATGGTCTTGCGGGATCTCCCGGAGCAGTTGTGGAAGTCATCGGTGATTTGGATTGATTCGCCGGGAGTTGAATCTGCTTCGAAGGTGGCAAAGGTTGCTCTTTGGCCTGAATTGCCACTTCGGATTTCGGCCTCCACACTTTGTGGGTTGGTGGCGGTTTCTTCGTCACCTCCTTCTGAAGCTTTCTACGGGCTTCTTCAACTTGAGCCCGTGCCTGCGCTGATAGTGCGCGACGCTTGCGAATGCGTTCCTCCAACGTTGAACGGTTCTGTTTGACACGGACCCATTCCGTTGTTGGCGGCTTGGAAGAGGCGCCATTCATCTGCTGTTGAGGCTGTTTGCCTCTTTTGCTCTTCAGATCCGTGTTGTAACGGATCCCGTCTACAGATTCTAATGCCTTTACGAATTGTTTCGCAAGGCGTTGACGTTGCCTTTGGCGGGCTCTCTTTGGGAGAGTCACTACGCCCTCTGCGGCAGAAGGGTTGGCCAGAGTAGATCCGACCTGGTTGGAAATTGGAGGGATCTCACCCAATGCGACTTCGGCATTCAGCGGGGCGAGATCTTCGTTGGTGTCTTCAACATCTTCGTACCAACGAATTTTTCTCCTGGGGGAGGACTTCTTGGACTTACGAGGGGAGGTAGATCCGGACTAGGATGATAGATACTCCTCGAACATTTGTTGGTCGAATTCGTACTCGACCTCCTCCTCGACCGGGATCAAGATCCGCGGCTGCGACGCAACGATTTCGTCGGCGAGATCGGTGGCTCCCACTGTGGTCGCCAGATTGTTCGCAGGAAAATTTGTTGCTTTCTTCATTACTGATTCCATTGTACGCACTTGGTAATCGTTTATCGATTACAAAGATCCGGTCTTTTTATAAGATCCGGTTACAACGAAAATCAAAATAAAAAGAAATGAAAATTACAACTTTGTTTCCTTGTTTGTCGAACAAATCGCGAGCTCCTGTTTTGCGGTCACTCGCTTTGGTGGGTTCTTTGCCTGCGCCGGGGTTATTTACGTGGACCACCGCTAGATCCAGCTCCGGGCAGATCTACGCAGTATAACGGGTATTATTCCACCAAGGGAGATAATAGCCGGAGGGATTGTTTCACCAATGAAACAACCGCTCAATCTCGGGATCTAAGAACCAAGCTTAGATCCGGAGTATAGCAACGTAGATCTCCCGATCCGGTCCTCTCGAACTCCTGCCTTATTTGGCGTTGTCGATCGCTGAGCACCAGATCCGGATGAGCAAGTCTTCGAAGTCTTAAAGTTTGAATCTTGTTTAGATCTGAGATTTCAATCCTGCAGGGCTTCGCCTCCTCCAAAATCCAACCTTTCAAAATGAACAACCCCCTCTCCTATTTATAGCCTCTCTGAACTGTGCATTTGTGCACAAGAGAGAGGGGGGGAGTCGGGCCACCTCAGGGTGGCTCGGCTCATGCCGAGCCACCCTGAGGTGGCTCGGCTGCCGAGCCACCCC
>BQKN01058374.1:0-10296 GCA_022839385.1 Asparagus kiusianus | reverse complement strand
TCAAAAATTCTTCCGATCCTTCCGAATGCGTGGGAGAGACCAAAATAAACAAAGGATTGAACCCTCGGTTGATTTGAAGTTGTTTCGACGCTCAATTCAGCTTCAATTTGAATTCTGGTTCAACTCTGCTTCAAACTGGTTCAACCTGGTTCAAGACTGGTTCAACCTGGTTCAAACTGGTTCAGGACTGGTTCACATTATAAAAGGGGTTCTTTTTCTTTTCTTTTTCTTTTCTTTTCCTCCTCCTAGGGCCGGCCCCCCTTGTGCCTCTTTTCTTGATTTTTCTTCCCTCGAGCATTCTTTCTCTCTCAAACCTTGAAATCTGTCTCAGATCTAGGCTTCCTTTTGATATTAGACCGAAAAATCCTTCAAAACTTCCATATTTAAAGTTTCTCTCAGGCCCCTCGAGCACGTGGTTCGAGCATCTTTCAAGGTCTAATTTTTGTCGGATCCTCGAGCTTTTCCTTAGGTAAATCCTTCATAATTTTTGGATATTTCATGTTTAATTTAATTTATAAACTTGTGGGATCGCATGTGAGGGTTAGGATTATGATTTGGCGCCTCGAGCTCCTCTTTCAGGGGGTAGAATTGCAATAAAAGAGGAACTTTTTTCTAGATCTGATCCCTTAATTTATTTTGCAGGTCACCATGTCTCGTATTGCTAGGGGTCAATCCTCTACTGTGTCGGCTGATGGCGCGCCTCCCTCTTATGCCGGTGAGCTATTTTTGGAAATTTACAAATTAGTCCATTTTTTTCTTAGAAATTTGCAGATTGGTCCTTTTACCCCACGTTGTTCTCCTTGGTGAGACAATCGGGAAGAGCCTTGATTCTCCTTGGTGAGGATCGACGCTTCAAAGATAGGTTTTGCTTGGTCAAAACCATATCTCAAAATAAAGGGGGCGATTTGACGCTGCATTGTGCCTTATAAGGCAGGGATATATTATCGATATACCCTATCTTATGAATGCACAACGTGGCCAAATCGTCTCACCCTTTATAAGGCAATGACTCTATCTTACTCATTCGTAAGATGAGTTCAATTTTCTTTTATAACTAGAAATAACAAACGTTTAATTGCTTGTTTTCAGCTGAGTATCCCTCCGGAGAATTTTCATCTCATGCGGTGAACGGACGTCGTGGGGATGTTTTATCTTCGGTTTCCGCTAAGCAGGCTATCGGTCCACTTACTCGGTTGAATTCCTGTAATGGGAGGATGGTGAGTCCCGAAATCATCCTAATATCCGACGATGAAGGGGAAGAGGATCCTATTGCTGCAATTATGTCTGACCAAGAATCTGTCCTCCCGGTCTCCGAATCCGTGCAGGGCATCCTCAAAAAGGTAGAGAAGGTTATGCAACAAACGGCCACCGCCATTATTTCTGGACGGGGAAGATCTTATGATTTGCTCCCTTTCATAACAGATAGTCTTAAAGACATTCAGCGTGTAGGTGGCATCCGGCTAGCTGGACGATGTGAGATAAGGTTGACTTGCTTAGAGGAACTCATATATCATTTGGAGGAGCTAGTACACTTCGACTCATATGATGAGGACACGCCGCTCATGATCGATGCTCAGATTCAGAGGATGCATGAGCGTAAGGCCCGAGCGAGACGCATATCAGAGCAAGAAGTAATCGTTGCGAACCTGTACGAACGGCAACGCCGTCTGCGGAGTAAGATGGATGCTTATAATAATATTGCTGATAGGACGGGGATCAGGACCGTCCAAGGGGAGAGGACTCTAAAAGATTTTGAGCTCGAGAGCACCAGAGTTCAAAATGTTTATAGAGGAGAGCTGGAGGTTCTTCACGCGTTGCGCCGAGAAGACGTAACTGCCAACACTACCGCCATTCTTGCTTATGCCAAGCTTCAGAAGGAAGAAGAGGAGAGGGTTCGAGCGGAACACGCCGAGAAACTTGCCGCTTTTAAGGCTAAAATTGCTTCCTTCAGTTTGTTAGATCTGATTTGAGACGTTTTCTTGTATCTCCATTTGGCTTGATCTTATTAATAAAACAAAGTCTTTTCTTTAGCGCACTCTTCTTCTTATCATTATGTTTCTCTGTTGATTGTGAACCCGACGGTCATACTACTTGCAGGATTTTTGGCAAACCCTCAGCCATCAACGGGTTTGATAAGCCTTTACCGACTACCGTTTGAGTCGGGCTAGCATGCGGATTGTCTAAATCCATTCCGCATGTGACGTTGTGCTAAGAGAGTTAACTCTCTTAGTGCTATGGTATTGATTACGTAGACTTCGTCTTTCTCACGGGAATAGACTACCCGGCGACGCGTGTTAGGCGTTGACTTTAGGATTTTTGGCTAACCCCCAGCCTTCAACGGATTTGATTAGCCTTTACCGATCACCGTTTGAGTCGGGCTTGCATGCGGATTGTCTAAATCCGTTCGCATGTAACGTTGCGCTCAGAGATTGAATCCTCTGAGACTTGTTGCTATGACTTTGAATACATAGACTTCGCCATTGTTATGGGAATAGGCTACCCAGCGACGTGTTTTAGACGCTGACTTATCCCTACTTAGTCTTCGGGATAAAACACCCCAGAATCAAATTCTGGTGTCTCTTTCTACGGGAAAGAGACTAAACTGGCGACGCGTGTTAGGCGCCGACATATCCTTTCTTAGGATTCAGGATAACATTCCCCATGCGTGTAAGGTATGGATTTTGGTGTTATTAATAACAACCTGCCACAATGTTGAATATGTGGGCGAGTGTTCTTTTTAACGGTTAAGAACTAACCAGCGGCGCGTGTTAGGCGCAGACTTATCCTTGCTTAGGTTTTAGGATAAAATACCCCAGAATCAAACTCTGGTGTCTTTTTCAATCGGAGAAAGACTAAACTGGCAGCGCGTGTTAGGCGCAGACTTATCCCTGCTTAGGATTCGGGATAAACTTCCTAGGATGAATCCTAAATTGATAAATTTTGGAAAATGTGTTGGTGTGGGAAAGGAAGAATTTTATATTCTATTCCCCGAGTAAGGAAAGAAGAATTTTATATTCTATTCCTTGATTCTGGAAAGGAAGAATTTTATATTCTATTTCCAGTGCAAGAAAGAAACTAGAAGTGTGATCTCCACTCCGAGAATCTGGAAGACCTAGATAAACTTACCTTTTACAGGATTGGTTATCTGATCGAAAGATGAGTCCTTCGTTTATCAAAGTGAAATTTCAACTTCAGTTATAACCATGAGAAGGTTTAACCAAAGAGAAAAGAAAGAGAGTTCTTTCGTTTATCGAAATGAGACTCCGAACTGAAAGTGGACCTCTTGTTCATGGAAAGAGTCAAGAGGCCCAGAAGAACATTTTTTGGTGGACTCACTGTCAATTGGAATTGATCAGTGAGGGATTTTGGTGGTGAAAATGAATTTGGGTTATCCTCTAGAATATTAAGTGTAATATTCTTCAAGGAACTTCCCGATAAATGAGTTATCCTGAATGTACTAGGGATAGTACTTTTTCAAAAACTTCCCATTTATTGGCATTAATTGCCTGACACCCTCTAGAGAAATTAGGTGATAAGCGCCGTTTGAATAGACTGTGTCTATTACAAACGGTCCTTCCCACTTGGGTTCGAATTTACCTTTTTTCTTGGAATTGAGGATTATCGGTCGGCGAGCAGCGAGGACCAGATCTCCTTCCTTGAAGCTTCTTTGGCGAACCCTTTTGTCAAAAGCCCTGGACATTCTAGCCTGATAGAACTCAATGTGTTGTTGAGCTTCCAAGCGCTTTTCATCCAGCCTCTCGAGTTCTTCGAGACGCTTCTGATGTTGCTCTTCGATCGTCATCTCCGTTGCGAGAGCGATCCGAAGGGAGGTGATTTGAATCTCTAATGGTAGCACAGCTTCACATCCGTACACCAACGAATATGGGGTGGCTCCCATAGGTGTGCGTATGGTGGTGCGATAAGCCCAGAGCGTTTCGCCGAGTTTATCGTCCCAATCTCGCTTATTGGTTTTCACGAGTTTTGACAGGATCTTGATGATCGTCTTGTTAAAGGTTTCAGCTAATCCATTAGCAGCGGGATAATAAGCTGTTGACGGAATATCTTGAATCTTGAATTTGTCACAGAACCTGATGAAAGCGTTGCTTATGAACTGTGGACCGTTGTCATGAATGATCCGTCTCGGCGCGCCGTGTCGGTATATGACATGATGCTTGATGAAGTTGATGACGTTGTTCGTCTTCACTTCTTTAAGCGGAATTGCTTCAGCCCACTTTGAAAAGTAGTCCGTGATAGCGAGGATAAATCGATCACCTTTGACTGAAGGAGGAAAAATAGGACCGACAATGTCCATACCCCATGTCTCGAATGGCCAGGACGTGGTTGACGTGTGTAACCGCTCCGGTGGTTGGTGCATATAATTCACATGCACTTGACAGGCGTGACATTCCCGTGCATATTCGATTGCATCACGTACCATTGTTGGCCAGAAATATCCCATTCTTCTGATTCGATCATACAGTTTGGGACCAGGCTGATGCGCACCACATTCTCCTTCGTGTGCTTCCTTAAGAACTTCTTTTGCTTCTTCGTTCGAAAGGCATCGGAGAAGCAAATCATTATACCCTCGACGGTATAATGTACGGGTCTCGGTATTGTAAAAGAACCGTGGTGCTCTTCGGCGAATAGATTCTCTTTCTTTTACATCCTCCGGCAAAATGCCATATTGGACATAATCAATGATGGGAAAGCGCCAATCTCGGGACTCAGACCCGATTTGGGTTGAGTTCACCTCTTTGGCGTTTACATTTCTATCATCCTCCTCTTCGATATCCATATCGTATATGGGTATGCAGAGTTTGTGTGATCTTACTGTGACTAGCAGTTCAGTTTCGGGCGGCTGCGCGAGTGATACTACTAGTGCTGCCAGTGCATCTGCGTAAGTGTTCTGGAGACGCGTGATGTATTCAATGAAGAATTCCTCAAAAGAATCCGCCATTTTGATGGCCTCCTGGTGGTACGGGATCAGGTCTGGGTTCCTGACTTCATACTCTCCACGGACTTGGTTGACTATCAATTGAGAATCTCCAAAAGCTTCGAGATATTTGACCCCCAGCTCCTTGGCGAAACTGAGTCCAATGAGGAGCGCGTTGTACTCGGCTACGTTATTAGAGCATGGTCCAGTCAGTGAATACGCCCGAGGCATCACGTGCTTCCCCGGGGAAACTAAGACAACTCTAACTCCGGAGGAGACTCTAGAACATCCAGGGGTTATTGCCTTATTAACTGCTCTTGAAGCACCATCAAAGTATAATTGCCATACTTGTTGGTGTGATGTGGTATTAACCTCGTGGGTTTCATCTGGCAAGTCATCATATACTTCAACCGTATCTGTTGTCGGACTTGCCGCCAAAAGATCACAAATCGCTTGTCCTTTGACCGACTTCTGTTGTTTGAAGTGCAAATCATACTGGGACAAGAGAAGGGCCCACTTCGCTAACCGCCAATTCATCGAACCCGGTTGAGTCATGAATACCCGTACCGGATTGACATTAGCAATGACGTAAATCGTCTGACCAACCAAGTAATGTCGCATCTTCTGTACTGCGAATACCAATGCGAGACATTCTTTCTCAATCATCGGATATCGAGACTCGGCGCTTATCAAAGTCCGACTTAGGTAATAGACTGCCTGTTCGTGACCATTATCATCGTCTTGTGCTAATAAAGCACTTATCGAATGGTTCATCGCCTTGATGTAAATCAAGAACGGTTTACCTGATTTTGGTGCAACAAGAACAGGGGGATTCATCAGATATGTCTTGATATTTTCGAGTGCTTTTTGGCAGGCATCGTCCCAAATAAATGACACGTCCTTCTTGTTTAGCTTAGAAAATGGTTGGCACTTCCCAGAAAGATTTGAGATGAACCGCCGGATGTAAGCTAAACAACCTTGCAATCCTCTGAGCTCCCTTAGATTCCTTAGGGGCTGCAATTCATGTATCGCCTTCACTTTGTCTGGGTCGATGTGTATACCCTTAGTGGTGATAACGAATCCAAGGAATTTTCCGCTGGACATTTCGAGGAAGGATTTTGTGGGATTTATCTTCAATTGATGGCTCCGCATGAGATCAAACATCGTCTTCAAGTCCTTGATGTGATCTTCTTTGTTGCGGCTTTTTACCACCAAATCATCAACGTAGCATTCAACCGTTTTCCTGAGGTGCTTCTGGAAAATCTTAGTCATCACTCGTTGGTATGTGATGCCTGCGTTCTTCAGACCAAAAGGCATCACCGTGTAGCAGAAGACACCGAGGGGCGTTCTGAACGCTGTATGCTTCTCATCATCCGGGTGCATCTTGATTTGGTTATACCCCGAAAAGCTGTGCATAAAGGACATTCTCTCGAATCCGCATGTATTGTCGATAATGACATCCGTGATTGGGAGAGGAAAATCGTCTTTTGGACATGCTTCATTCAGGTTCCTGAAGTCGATGCAAATCCTGATTTTGCCATTCTTCTTCATGACGGGAACGATGTTGGCTAACCAGTCTGGATGTTGTTCCTCTCGGATAAATCTTGAGTCGATCAACTTCTTAACCTCTGCCTCGATGGCTTCCATAATCTGCGGACGAAACCGTCTTTGCTGTTGTTTGATAGGTTTGGCATCCAGCTTGATGTTGAGGTGGTGCATTGCCACATTGGGGTCGAGCCCTGGCATGTCTTCATAGTTCCAAGCGAAGACGTTAATATACTCCCTGATGAGAGCAATTAATTCCTCTTTCTCATCTGGGGGAAGACTATCGCTGATGAATATGGGCTTTGGGTTGGCCTCATCGCCCATATTAATTTGGACTATTTCATCTTCAGTGGGGGGTTCCCTCTGTTCAAATCTATCGCAATACTGCATGTTTAGGTGATGAACCCATGGGTCCTCCCATGTCGGCATTTGATCGTCGTCCTCCATCGTAGATGGATCAGCCGTAGTCATGTTCGACATTAAGGTCTTGAACATTTCTCCCAAACTTGTGTCGGAATCCCCAGCTGAAGAATCTGGCAAGTACCCATCCTTAGCTTTGTTAGCAATTTGATCGATAATTTGCCAACCACATTCATCATCAGATGATGAAACATAGCCTAAGCCTCTTTTGTGACGGTAATAATCATCCGGTTTCCCTTTCGGTACATATGCCGCTTTGACTGGGATACGGGAACCTCGATCGAAGCATAAACCTTCTCCGAGTGTGAAATCGTATCCCTGTTTTTCCATGAGCATGCGCGCTTCCGGACTATACTTAGATAAGTGCAGACCAGATTTGTCATCATCCTCATCTTCTCTTAGGAAATGATCTGGTAACGGAAGATTTTCTCCTTTACCGTAAATCACTTCTTTTTGTCCCCCTACCTTGGCAGGAATAATCCGGGTTGTTCCGAAAGAATGCTGGAGACGTTTCTTTGTTACATAAGATGATCGGAACGGCATACATAAATCAGGATTATCGTGTAATACCTTTATCGCATCATCAAGAGACAACGAGTACTCTAAATCATCTTTTATTTTAATATTGGTAAGTTGCCAGTTACAACTGTCATCTGACGATTGTTCATCGTCAAGATTGATTACAAAGGGTGCAATGTCATTTAGAATAAAACCACCATTGTAATCGAATCCGGCTTCGGAATCAGCTTCTTCTCCGCTGTCCGTGCCTTGGACCGATGGTTCAGTATCGGATTCGCTACCATAAAGGAGAGAATCAGTAAAATAATTCTCAAACCCTTTAAATGGTTGCTTATCCGCGACCACCGTCCTGACTCTTCCGTTAGTGTCGACATATTTCAGACACTGATTTAGGGTGGAGGGAACTATAACATTACTATGGATCCAAGGCCGACCCAGTAGTAAGTTATACGATGTCTCAGCATCTATCACGTAACACGTGACCTCCGTCTTCAAATCGCCCATTTGGCACTTTATTCGGATCTTCCCCAAAGGCCTTGACCCGCTGGTGTTGAATCCGTAAATGACCGTGCCTGTAGATGCCAATTTGCTGACTGGGATGCCAAGGCTATGCATTAGGCGAAGCGGCATAATGCTCACAGCCGAACCCGGATCCACTTGGATTCGGTTGACTTCGCTGGAACCAATGTACCCGACAAAGTACAAAGGCCGATCATGGTTTGAATTCTTCGTTTGCATGTCCTCTTTGGTGAAGGTGATGCAGGGAAGGTTCTTAGCCGCTACATTACACTGTTGAGCTAACATTTCTAGTTCTTCAGGAGTTGGCTTGATCCGAGTGAGGAACGCTTCTGAATCGGCCAAGGCCTCTTGCAAGGCTTCTCTAGTCCCCTTAGACAACCGCAGCAACTCATATAGCGTTATCCGCGCTGGAATATTGGCTAATTGAGCCATGATATCAAAAATACACGGAGTTCTCGAGTTCTCCGGTTTATCTCTTCCAATCGGACGATTGAAACGAGACTGCTTCGGATTCTGAACCTCCTGGGGTCCCTTTTCTTTCTGCTTATCTACCGGCTGTCGTCGAGCCTCCTCAACCGGTTTAGGAACCGTAATCACCCCCAGCTCTATGAGAGTCTTGGCTGGTCCCCGTTTTGCCACTCCTTGCTCAGCTAATTGATCACCAGGAGATGGATATTTGAAGTGATACTCATTTCCACCCCGGGTCGCAAAGACTTCCTGTTCTTCGTCGGAAAGCGGAAAGGTAGGAGCTTCATCGCCGTCTTCTTCGAAGATTGCGGAAGTTGCATGACAAGCCTTTCCTTTGCCCTTTCTTTTCGAAGACGTTGTCCACTGTTCATCTTCAATGAGATCTGGATGAACCCAGAGGATTTCGCTGTTCGGGGCTGTGTGTGGTACAAGTCCCTTTTGGCGCTGTCCATGTGGGTCATCATTCACCGTCTTCATTCCTACTTTGGTGATGCGTTTCGGCTCGAACCATGTCATGGGCACCGATCCAAAGCTGATCGACACTGTGTTTGCTCCCACATTCTTTGCAGGCTTCGGGGTTATGACTCCTACATTAATCAACGCCTGGATCTTGTCCTTGAGGTGGTAACAAGACTTCGTAGGGTGGTGGACCGCTCTATGGTATGCGCAGTACTTCGGGTCCGTCACTTTGCTGGCCCCTTCATGATCTATGATCGCCGGCAGCTGGATTTTATTGTTCTCTAACAAGTACTTGAAGATGCCGGGAACTTCATCATCCTTGAAGGAGTAGACTTTGGGAAACCTTGGCTCCGAAGACTTCTGCTTCTGAGGCCGTTGCTGCCATTGCGACTGCGACTGTTGTGGCGCTCGTTGTTGCTGCTGTTACTGAGGTTGCAATTGAAAAGTTTGGTTAGCATCAACGGCATTAGCATGAGCTTTACCTTTTCCTTTCGGGTTGAAGTTATGTTTCGGAGGATTTGTTGCCGGTTGGCCTCTCTCCGCCTTCTTTCTTCTGAGGAATCGCTCAGCTTGCTCCCCTCGGACTTTCAGATCCTTCCATGTCTTGGATGGTGCTGTGCCCATTGCCTCCAATACGTCCAGCGAAAGGTTGTTATGGCAGGTCTGGAGGATGAATTCCTTAGTGATCGGGTCCTGGTAATTCATTGCTTTGTTCCGGAACCTTTTGACGAAGGTGTCGACTAACTCCCCATCCTTCTGCTTCTCATCGAGCAACGATCCGATAGAGATCTCGGTGTCGTCGTCGAAGAAATTTGTGAGGAACTTAGTCTCCATATCGTCCCAGCTATTTATGCTACCTGGCTTGAGGCGGCGATACCAATCGAAGGCGGCTCTGCGAAGAGTGCCAACGAATGACCGCACCATTAGAGGCTCATTACCAGAGATTACCCCCAAGTGCGATTTGAAATAAATCAAATGCTGAGTGGGTGAACCCATCCCATTAAACGGCGTGAAGTTAATTAGATTGAACTTCGCCGGATATGGGATTGATTCCCACTCTCTTGGGTATGGACAAGGAATGCCTGTCTTTTTCGTCTCTTGAGCGGAAATCAATGTATTGATTTTGCTCTCGAGGTTTTTGATTTTCAGACTTTCACCCGAGTTTTCATCAGCACGATTCGGAGGTGGAAGCGTGGTGTTGTGACTAGCATCCTCATTGCCACCTCCTGTATTAATGGGAGGATCATTGATATTGCGGGTTTCATCCGCATTCGCATTCTCCACTTCCTGAACAACCGGATTACGGCGGCTTGGTTCGCCTTGCTGGTTCGTCAGTGCCTGGATCTGTTGATCATGCATCTCTCTCATGTTCTGCATGGCCATCTGCATTTCAAACCTGAAGCTTTCCTGTTGTTTGGCCATGGCTTCTTCGA
>BQKN01058371.1:34494-52423 GCA_022839385.1 Asparagus kiusianus | reverse complement strand
AAAATTTGGTATTCCAATATTTCACTATATTGAATGTTATTATGCTTATTAATTTTGAACACAAGAAGGATAAGAGAAAATGGATTTGTGAAGCAAAAGGTAAGTTCACAGTTAAATCATTTTATCAATTTCTTATTGATGGGCGTTTAAGATTTGATTGTGCAAATCTTTGGAAGCTTTATGTTCCTTTAAAGATGAAATTTCTTGTTTGGTTGGCTTTAAGGCATGGGTTAAATACTAAAGATAACCTAGATAGGAAGGGAGTTCAGTTTATGTTCTAAAGAAGAGGAAAGTCATTTACATTTATTTGTGGAATGTGAGTTTGTATACTCAATATGGAGATCTATTCAATATAAATTGAAAATAGAAAAAGAGTTTAGTTTGAACTCTTTAAAAGAAATTTGGATTAATTGGGTTATGGATGAGAATGATAATTACAAATTGGAAAGAGATGTGGTTATTTTCTCTCTTATCTAGTGTATATGGCAGGAACGTAACGATATAATTTTTTTTCAAATAAGAGGAAGAGATCACTTGAGCTATTGGGCAAGATTATGACATTTTGGAATTTTTGGTTAGGTGCAAATACTATTTCTGCTCGTGCTGCTAGGTTGCAAGAGAGAAGGAGAGAGAGGGCTGCAGGAGGAGGTGTTCGAGCTACTGTTGCTGCTGGAAGTTTTGCAAAGTGATTTTCTGGAATGATCTTTAATTTTAGAAACTTAAAGATGTTTTTTTTGAGTTGTAAAACTTTGTATGACTGTGACTGGTTCTACTATTTTGTGTTGATAGTAGATGATAGTCTGTGCTCCTTTCTGGGAAACGGTAAAGCACTATTAAGGAGTAGGAGTTATTTTGTTTTGTAAATCATGTTTGAACTTGTATACACATTCTTGGTTGGGAATGTGTATCATTATGTAACAACCAGGTTTTGGTTAATTTAGTTGGCTGGATTACTGTTATGGTAATCCATCCTTTTTCTCAAAAAATTTTTTTGTATAAACCCTCACCCCTCCCCCCCAACAAACATAAAGTTTTACAAATTGCAAATAACCACCAAAAAAATTGGAAAAACCCCTAAAAAGTTTCCTACATTTTGTACAAATCTTAAAAATTTGCAGAATTCCCTAAAGAAAATGAAGAAGCGGGAAGTGATTGAGGTCAGGCGTAAAATGGGGAAAATTTTTGTTTTGAAACCAATGATGAGTTGGAAAGGGGTATTCACAGTCTTTATCATTTCAAAAAGTGTCTATTTTAAAAATTTGCCCAATAAAATTGAGGCCTAAAAGCAATTTTACCTTTCTATTTCAACTTTAAATTAAGAGGTATATTTGACACATATTTTTGCGGATAAATATTTAAAATAGACCATTTTTGAAATTTATTTTAAAAAATTGACCCGTTTGAGATTTATTTAGCATTTTCGACTTAGTTTCAGCCACCTCGTTGAAACTGGATCAAAAATGCTAAGGCTCCGTTTGGATACCATGGTGTTTTACTTGTTTCCATGGTATTTTATTCAAAAACAAAACATCATGTGTTTGAAAATCATGATGTTTTTTGAGCTAAATCATCTTCAAACCAAAAACACAATACTTATTTCGAAACACCGTTTAGGTCTTTTAAGTTGGTGTTTTGGTTTTAAGTTTGAGAATGTGTTAATATAATATTTAACATAATATATTAAATGTAATTAATATATAGTTATTATCAACATGCTTATTATACTATACTATACTATAATAGTAATCTAATATATTAATAATATTTATTAAAAAAATATAAAAATATAATAAATAAAATATCTTATATAATAACATAATAACATATTCAATGTCAGTATGTAATATGTTAATAACGTATTATATAATAATAAATAATAATAAAATATAAATAAACTAATAAAAATAATAAATTTATTGATAATAAGTAATAATATATAATAATAACATAATAATATATTATATAATAATATAATTGATATAATTTTATTAACTTTTTAAAAAATAAATTGTAATAAATTAATAATTATAAAATATTATATAATAGTAACATATTTAATATTAAAATATCAATGTAGTAATAATAGTATAATAATTTATTGTATAGTAAATATAATATAATATATAAAATATTAATATATTATACAATAAATAAAATATTTTATTATAAAGTATAATAATTTTTAATAATAAAATAATTTATTGCTAACAAATGTTAATGTAAATATAATATATTCATAATATAATAATATTTATCTATATTATAAATTATTAATATATTATTAAAGTATTATTAATAAACTTTTAACATATTAAAAACTATAATATATTATATGATATTAAAATATTTATAACATATTAATTTATTAAAACATACTAGTAATAGCATAATATTAACATTATTAATAATATTATATTATATTAATAATAGTATAACATTATATTAATAATATTATTATTATGAAAATATAATAATATATGACAACAACAAATTGATATACCAAAATAATTCAAATAATAATTAGTTGAAAATAATATGTAATAATTATAATATAATATAACTTATTAAATTATAATATAATATTCTAATACATTATACAATATTACATTGCATTATATTTAATACTTATAATGCTATAATAATGTAAACTAAATATTATAATATTTTATTTATAATATATTTTATTATAATTAATATATAATATATTAATAATATGTTTAATGCTAATGTTGTAATGGGTCAAATCGGTATTGACAAAAAATAATTAACATGATGTTTTGAAAACATTGTAAGGAAAAAATACAGCACCATGATGTTTTTTTTTTACAAAAACACTAAAAAAAACACAATTACATCCAAACGAAGCCTAAATAAGTTTCTAAAACTTCACGGGATTTAGGATCCGTGAAGTTTAGTCCCTAATTACTCGCACTAATCAAAATAGCATCAAACTTCACGAGATTTCAAATCCCGTGAAGTTTGCCTGACTAGTTTCTTCTTGTCAAATTAATTAAAGCACAAGCATTTTTATTCATTAGACCACTGTGTACATATCTTGTATGTACACTTTATTGAAGGAGAGCAGAAAGGTTCTCTAACCCCTAGCACGACCAAGAGCTTTATTGACTCTTGTGCATGTAACTCCAGAGACTAGGACATGAGAAGCTGTTCTTAATATTAAAAAGGCAAAGAGGAGAAGCAAAATATAACAAAGTTAGTGCCTTAAAAAGCCGCAGCCAAATTTTCATAAGATTTGAAATCCCGTGAAGTTTGATGTTATTTTAATTATGACGAGTGATTAGAGAGTAAACTTTACGGGATTCTAAATCTCGTGAAGTTTTAAAAACTTATTTAGCCTTTTCGACCCAGTTTCAATCAGGTAGTTGAATCTGGATCGAAAATGCTAAATAAGACTCAAATGAGTTGGTTTTTAAAAGTAAATCTCAAAAAAATGTCTATTTTGAAAATTTATACTATTTTTGCGGAGAAATTTGCGTCCGTATTCAAAATTTGACCTCGAGCCGAAAACATCAATCAAACACAGTGTCTCGATTATCGCGTTCTACTGTTTTCCTTTCGAAACGTAACAAGCGAAGCTCGATTTTATTTTTATTTTTAACGCCAAGAAATTACAACATGGTAACAATTTACCGGACGCCGAGGCTTCCTCTTTCATCTCTAGAGCCCCACTCTCATACTTCCTCTCTGAAACCTAAACCTAGCGGATCTCTACTCTAATGGAGTTCAAATACCGAGCTGGAGACGTGAGGAACTCCTCCTCCACTACTGGCTACTTCGCTGAGCAGGCTCTTCGAGGTACCAAGCAAAAACCCTAATTTTAGAATTCTTTTTCCCTTCAAAGTTTGATTTGGTTCCTGATCTCAGCTGGAATCGGCACCGGGAGCTCCTGCTTCTCCCCGCCGGTGATGACGTCAAGAGCGGAAACCCTGATGGAGGAGCTCCGGCGGGAGCGGATGAGAGAGGAGATCCTTGCGAGAGAGATCGCTCACAATAGAATGATGGAGGAGGAGATCAGGAGGGAATTGGAGTTCGAGAGGCAAATGGCGATGAGAAGATTTGGAGAAGAGGAGAGATTGTTGCCGTTTGGGATTGAGTCTAGGGTTGGCATCGGAATGGGAGGGAGATTAGGGCCTGGATTTATGCCGGAGAGGGAGAGATCGCTGTCTCGTGGGAGGGAGAAGGTTCGAGATTGGGATGTTTGGGAGTTTGAGAGGCCACCTGTACCGAGGAAATCCGAGGTTGGAAAGGCGAAGCTCACGGAGCTTCTTTCGAAGACAGGAAGCTCGAGCTCAAGGAATGTGAGTAGTTTGCTCTTATGCTTGCTTTAGGTATTTGGTGTGTGGTTACATTGTTACTTTTTAGATGCCTTGTTATGCTAGTTTATTGGATAGATCCTTTTTTGGGGTTTCAAGTTATGGGCATCTAAATAAGTAGTAGCAATGTCCTTGAGAACTCAATATGACTGGAAGAAGGTTTGTAAAGGAACACGACTTTGAGGAATCCTTCTAGGTTTGTGGGATATTTTTCAAGTGAGAGGTGTCTATCTATTTTTATTTATTTTTTGAGATAAAATGAAGGTTACAGAAAGCGCTAGGTGACCTAAGCACCGGACCCGATGCCTAGACCCTGGGAGCCTAGACCGGAGCCTGGGCCAAGGCGTAGGTGGTTTTCCTTTTTTTTAGTTACATTAATTGGTAATAAATGCTAATGTTTTAGAAAGCGCTAGGCGCTGGACTATAGCGCTAGGCGCTGGACTATAGCGTAGTGTCTAGACACCTAGGTTGATTTGTTTTTTTGTTTAACTTGGTGGAGGAGGTTTTCTAAAAGTCGTCGGAGATGGAGAGGTGCTCATAGTTAGTAGAGTAGGCTGGAGGCCGGAAACTTCGGAGGACGTGGAGGCTGCAGTAACGGAGATCTAAGTAAGACCTAAGTGGTACGGTCCACGTAAGCGGCCTACGCTCCCCTTGGTGCTGCCAAGACATTTGCGGGTGCCTAGGTTAGCTAGGTGTCTGCTTTTTAAAGCATTGGGTGAGGCAGACACTTTCCTATATTTTGTTACATAAGAGATTAGCAAAAAATTCTTAGAAGCAAAGCTTACATTCTTATGACGAGAATGGGTATATGATGGATTTGACTCAGCCATGATAACAATTGAGGGGGGGGGGGGGGGGATGAAAAGAATGGGCTAAATGCCAAAATCGCAGGAAACAAATAGCAATATCAACTATTGTTGAATCTAAAGATATCGGACTTGGTGAATGCTCTTTGCAGTTTGCATCAGCACCTTTCAAAATCAATTGCAGCTTTTACTCCACATATATCATGGTAATGTGCCAACAACTAATGAATTTATCTCAGTCTAGCTCCTTAGCATGCCTTGACTATTTGTGGTGTCACTCTAAAAAAGACCATTCCTTATTTCCCTAGTTGACGAGATAGTGATCCAGCTGTTGATAAATTTATATTGATGAAGTTCCTAAGACTAACTTGTATTGCTTGAATCAGACTAAATTACAATCGCTCGTTCATGATGTAGTTGAGAGGATAATACCCCAATAGTCATCATTAAGTCTATTACAGCCTACATTCAACCCATGTTGGCCATTGCTAGCAACAAAATTGTTCCATATGCTCACAACTACCGTTGATGCTGCCATTTCATCTTTGGACCATCGTTTTCATCACTTCCAAGTCATAGCTATGCAAATACTGTATGTTTCCAAGGGAATTTTCAAAACATATCCAACGCTAGAAGATTAAATGGTAATAAATTTGAGACTGATGCACAGTGGGTTGTTGACCTTTGGTTAGCATTTTCATTTTAGGATATTGATCCCAAAGACGATCTTTTAAATGTTTGGGATGTGGCCCAAGTCTATATTGTACTTAAGGGTTGTCTACCATATATTTTATTGTTCCTAACCATGTCAGATTTGGTTGAGTTAAATTAGGATATTTGAGAAAATATATGATTGACTACTTATTCATTATCTTGATGTTCATGTTTGTGTCTTGGTTCTGGAGTCATATATAATCACATGTGGAGTCATATATAATCACGTGTAAACTAGGTTACATGTTGCACCGATGTATATGAAAACTAACTGGTAGGGGGTTTATGATAACCAAAGTTGCAAGTACACAACTATCAAGTTATATTATAAAAGATTGTCAAATCCCACGTGGAAGGTGTTGTAAAAATTAATCAAAATTGGTTTTCTAGGTTGTGTGTGACAATTTAGGAGTGATGAAAGAATGTGGTTGTTGAGAGATAAAAGAGAGTGGATGTGATAATATGTAAATAAAAATAAAACTAGATTGAGAGGGGAGAAAGAAAGATGAAGAAAATAAAGGAAAATGAAACCAAGAAATAAATAAGAGAAATCAAGAATAAAGAGAAAAATTAAGAATAAAGAGAAAAATCAAGAAAGTAAAATATGGAGGATTCAATTAGAGAGATGAGGAACTTAGAATTGAATCCACTGGCCAATTTCACTTATAGATTATGAACTATTCTTTTTTTATCACATTTTATTTTAAATTTACTAAGCATAGACTATCAATTCACTTAAGGAAATCATAACCTATTAAATTATCATCTAAGTAAAATTAGTATTCATGAAAAGAACAATAACTAGATATTAATTCTAGAATTCATAAACATAACCTATCAAACCACTCAAGATAAGCATAAATTATCAAATTCTTCTTTTACAAATTAGTTCTCTAGTTGATTTTGCTAAGCATGATCATTTTAGGCATAAGAGAATAATTCACAAATTATAAAATAAATCATACTAATTTCATACAATTCTAGAATTCCTACAAGAATTAGTTTTCCATCTTAGAAAATAAAGAAATAAAATCTATAATAGGGAGAATAAAAGGAAGAAAATGAAAATAAAAACTAATTCCTAAGAGGGTTTGTAGGCGTTAAAAATTGCCCACGAATTCCCGCACGCGGCTTGAGACAGAGGAAGACGATGAACGTCACTATCCGTGTCACAGAAGCTTAATTGATGTCGACAAGCGCATGAAGTGAGTCAACGAACCATGCAATGCAACGAAACTTCGGAATAACGGAAACATGAATGGATCGGGAGCTACGCGTTGCTTATGAAAGACGAAGCGCCTATTGTGTCCCGTTTACTCTACATATGATTCAATTATGGAACCTCGTAGATCTCCTCATCGACTTTCCGACGTATTTTGAATCGCGTGATTCCGAGTTCGGATGACGAAGATACGACGAAAACGGACAGAACGCGCGGAACAGCGCTCCAGGCCTCAGCGAGACACCCATAGGTGTCTCGGCCAAAGCTTGGCCGAGACACCAAGAGGTGTCTCGGCCAAGGCTTAGCCAAGCCACCCATAGATGTCTCGGACCTTGTAGAGTTGTTTTGACTGTGATCCGCTTTGAATCTGAAGAAGCTTAAAAGATGAAAGTTGTAAAGCTCCTTGTTATCTTTCTAACGCATCTTAGATCAACTCATTCCGAGATCGTATGAGAGAGATAAAGCCAAAATACCAAATATCGTACAAACTGTCTCAGAATTCCGAGACAATGTTGGTGTCTTGGAGAAGAATGAAAATTTTGGCCATGATTCGATTCGAATATGAAAAAACTCAAAAATAAAAGTTGTAGATATCTTCATCAGCTTTCTAACGCATCTTGAATCATATCATTTGGAGGTCATATGAGGAAGTTAGAGCCAAAATACCCGAGATAACCAGAGGTGTCCCGGCCAGGCCGAGACACCCACGGGTGTCCTCAGCCCCGAAAACTAATTTTTGGCCGTTTTAAGATGTTTTTCAACGTTAACTACCTGGATTTTGTTCCACTAATCTGAATCTATCCAAGAACGTGATAAAGTGGTTACAACTAAAGATAAGAGTAAATCGATTGTTCTTATCCGAAAACAGAGGTCCTAAAGCCTATAAATACAGCCTCAGGGCCTTTATTTTTTGAGATCTGGAATTCTCGAGCGTTGGCGAAGCCCTGCTAGATTGAAGACTGAAGAAAGCCACGAATTTTAGAAGAGATCTGGAATTCTTAAGCGTCGGCGAAGCCCTGCTGAATTGAAGACTGAAGGAGCACGAATTTCAGAAGAGAGGAGATCAGATCGAGTTTGTCAGCATAAAGAAGAGGAGCTCGTCAGGTCTACAGTTCCCGGTTCCTTTCCTTGAGATTGCCCCATTGTGGTGATCTTAAGAAGAGTGATTATCTTGCTGTTGTCGAGATAATTGCTTCGGTTTCGTGATTCCTTCGCGAATCAACGAAGCTCCGAATCTGATCTGATCGTTTGATGGTCCACGGATATCAACGCTCCCGTCACAAGCCAAGATCCCACGCAAGCAGCGGAAGATAAACATCCGTTACGTTTGTTTAAAAGGAAGTTGTAAATTTTGTTGAAAGTCTTATAAAAAGACTGTTTATTTGAGTTTATTGTAAACGTTTGAAGTTGTAATGACTACATCAATGAAGACATCAATTTTCTCCCCAAACAAGCTGGTAACCACAGTGGGAACCAACAGCCTAACTGCCAAGGCTGTCGTGTCGCAGCCAATGATCAAGATCCCGGTGAATGAAGAGGTTAAATACGAATTCGACCAGCAGAAGTTCGAGGAGTACGTCTCCTCCTCCTCCTCCAGATTCGCCTCTCTTCGAAAGTGAAGGAAGGCCGCCTCCTCCCGGAAGATTTACTGGTCTTCAGATCTGAATACCCAAGAAGGCGATCTCCCCGCTACCGCTGTCGTAGTTATACCTCGCAACGATTCGTCGGTGTCCGATGAAGCCAAAGCCGCAGATTCGGACACTTTATCAAAGAGGGCTCGTCAGAGGCGTCGTCAACGTCTCGTCCGCCAATTGGCTAAGGTTTTAGAGCAAGTGGACGGACTCCGCTACCAAACAGATCTAGAGTTCAGAAAGCGCCAAGTGGCTAAGCCGTCGCCACAACAAGCATCAGGGTCCTTCTCCCAACCGTCAACTAACAAATGGGTTTGTGTCAAACGAACTCGTTCTACTCTCAAGGG
This sequence comes from Asparagus kiusianus, assembly GCA_022839385.1. NCBI lineage: Eukaryota > Viridiplantae > Streptophyta > Magnoliopsida > Asparagales > Asparagaceae > Asparagus > Asparagus kiusianus. The sequence goes on along the minus strand of BQKN01058371.1, from coordinate 43,369 downwards.
ACTATCCAGAAATGTCGCGCACTACTTGCGCACGCACGGATTCTCACACAAGAAGCACAGAAATTACAGCAGGAGGTGGTCAAGAAACCACCAAGATCTAAGCAGGTTTGGGTGCTGAAGGCTAAAACAACACCTCTGCCTGACAAGAGACACCAGTCGTGTCTCTCGCTCGATTCCAGATCCGAGGCTGTTCCCCAGCCTTCGTCAACTTCAGATCTCGCTCCTATTGCTCCCGCACCTCTGGTAAAGTCCTACGACAACGTGGATCTCTCCAAATCCATAATTCCGTTGAAGGATCGCCTGGATCCTCTACATGAAGATCGAAACAGATTTATGGTCAAAGAACGCTTGGGCATGGTGAATGAACCCCGAGCAACTCATCGAGCTAGGGGTCGTACTCGCCCTTGCAACAAGTCTGAGCCTTCTCGTAAGGAGAAAACTCCTATAACTGACCGCCTCGGACTTCGTCGGACGACGACGTTATACTTGAGAAGTCGTGTCAACACACGATAGATTGCTCCGGTCATCATGTCGATGAGTTATACTATCAAGCTGGGGGTACGAATAGATCTCAAAAGAGAGATGCTCGGGAGACGGACTTTCATTGTTCGTGCGTCAAACTTATCAGGGCAGTATTATCAGTGTGTAGCTGCCCCAAGACCGCTCCACAGGGGGTTTCGGTATTCGAGAAAATCTCTAATGGAAAGGCTAAGTCCAAACCAAAGCATCTCCGTAAGAAACGATCAGCCGTTCAAGATGACGAACTTCCAAAAGGCACAATTAACATGACTGATGGAGGAAAGTCAACTCGACCTTCTAGTTCTGACCCGCTCATATCGCATCGCCTAACCCGATTGCGATCGGGAACCATTAGACAAAGGGATTATCAGAGAATGCAGAGGGGATTATCCTCGGATGATGAAGCATCAGATGCTAACTCTGTAGTCGTTTCTGACAAAACGGTATCCAGCCCAGGATAATCCCGCGACGTACTTATGATCAATACCGAGCAAATCGCTAATATTCTCGAGGATGCTCTAGCCAAGCAGAAAGAAGCATTCAAAATTGAAATGGAAATGACTATGCAGCAGATGAGGGAAGAGCATGACTAACAAATTCGAGCTCTGTCCAATCAACTTGGTGAATCCAGCCGTCGTAACATTACTAACGCTGGGGGTGGCCCTACTGAGGACGACGCTGGGGGTGGTCCCACCGAAGATGACAATGTCGGTGGTCGTGTTGTTCCTCTTAGAAATTATCCAAAGCATGATACAGATGAGGACGAAAAGATGAAAGACCTCGAGAGCAAAATTAACGCTCTGATGTCTGCTCGAGAGGTGAAGAAGATCGGTATTCCATGTCCTTACCCGAGAGAGTGGGAGTCGATCCTGTATCCGGTGAAATTCAACCTGATCAACTTCACGCCGTTCGACGGGAAGGGCTCCCTCACTCAACACTTGATTTATTTCAAGTCCCACTTAGGCATAATCTCCGGCGATGAAGCATTGATGGTTCGGTCATTCGTTGGCACCCTTCGTGGGCCCGCCTTCGATTGGTACCGCCGTCTCAAGTCTGGAAGCATCAACAACTGTGATGACCTGGAGAACCTGTTCCTTGCTCACTTCTTTGATGATGACGTCGAGGTGTCAATCAGGACACTCTTCGATGAGAAACAGGAAGACGACGAGATGGTCGACGGCTTCGTCAAGCGCTTCCGGAATAAGGCGATGAACTGCTGAGATCCGATCATAGAGGACTTCATCCTCCAAAAATGCCACAACAACCTCTCTTTGGACGTGTTGGAAGTTATGGGAGTAGCATCATCCAACACCTGGAAAGAGTTGAAAGTACGCGGAGAGCAGGCTGAGCGCTTCCTCAGAAGGAAGAAAGCTGAGAGAAGCCAACCGACGGCTAGCCCTACAAATTCAAGCTTCGTCTCTTGTGGTAAAGGGAAGGCCCATACAGTTGCTGTTGATGCTAATCAGACGTCACAACAGCAATCCCGGAGATAGCAAAAGACTTCGGATCCGAGACTCCAAAAAGAGTATACCTTCAAGCACGAAGACGTTCCAGCTATTTTCGAATCCCTCCTCGAGAACAACAAGATCAAACTACCCACCTATCGTAGATCAGGAGGAAGCTGACAATACTGCGGATCCAATGTACTGTGCGTACCACAGGAGGATCCTTCATCCTACCAAGGTTTGCTTCGCTCTTAAGAATAATATCCAAACCTTGGTTGAAGCCGATGTTATAATGCTGGGATAAGCCGAATGAGAACGGCAGCACTCCGAAGAGTATACGAGTATAAACTGCTTCTCAATCCTCTAACCAAGGTTTTAAATATCGGATATCGGGGAAATATCGGATGGCCAAAATTCATATCGGATTACGGATATTGGGGAAATATCGAGGATATGTGATAAATATCGGAATACCGTAATGAATGTTTGCATACATAGTATAATGCATTAAAATGTAATCTCAACATATGTAATGAAATTTAAGCGTACAAAATATGAATAATATATGTTTAGGATCACTAATCAACATTCTAAAACAAACAAAAGTGCAAAGCAACGTTGCAACATTCGATCTGCTTTTTTTAGGGCAAAATGTCATTCGATATAATGGGAAAATCTTGATATCTCGCCCAAAAATTCCAAACACGGCATATTATTTTGCAACAAGCTATATAAAAAGATATATTGGTCCACATATTGGCTAATATATCGGTCATATCACTCAAAAATCAAAATAGCCAAAAAGCGGTAAAGAATATTTAAAGGTCATATCGGTTGCGGCAAGCCCTGTAAAAGGATATATCGGGGGATATATCGGGTCATGTCGGGGATATTTAAAACAATGCCTCCAACAGGAAGTTCCTGGAGAGTGCTATGCCTGATATTCTTAAAAATAACCCGGTCATCCAACTAAGTACAATGTTAAACCCGGTTTTGTAAAGAAAGCTGGGGGTGGATAATTTATATAATGGGAAGTTCTCGGAAGAATGTTACATGTAATATTCTTAGGGATAACCCGGTCACTACAAGAAGGTGATGAATAAGAAACTCTCACACAAACTTCCGCTACGTTGGTGCACTTAACACTCCCATTGTTAGAGTCCGGATATAGTACTTAGAATTTTAGTCTCCTGATCATTGACAATTGTCAAACCCTTTCGTGTTAAGTATTTGTCACTTAACACAAGGGACTCGCTTCGAGTGATTTGTACGAATCAACACTCCTATTGTAATTTGTACTCCCATTCTCACTGTTCATTTGGTCAAACCTTCATATAGTTAGGACCACGACCAAAGCTAAAATCTCCTCTCGAATCCTTTCATGAACGAGAGGTTCACTTTCAAATCGAATGGTCAAACCTTCCTACAGTTAGGGTCAAAACCACAATTCACTCTCGATAAACGAGAAATTACCTTTAGTCCGGTAATCAAACCTTCCGACAGTTAGGATTATCCGAATCTTTTCGATTCTCGGAGTGGAGATCCCACTCTTAGTTTCACTCTTTAGATTCTCGAGGTGGAGATCCCACTTCGAGTCTCCTTTGCAACTGGAGATAGAATATAAAATTCTTTCTTTTCGGTTTTGGGAGATAAAATATAAAATTTTTCCTCTCTATAAAACTCTTCCTCTCCCATTTCGGATTCGTCTTTACCCTAAGAGAAGACACCATCTTTCAACTCCATAATCAGTGCCTTATACGCGCGAGGAATTTTATCCCGAAGGTTAAGTAGGGATAAGTCAACGACTAACACGCGTTGTCGGTTTAGTCTTTCACCGATTGAAAAAGACATCAGAATCCAAGTCCGGGGAATTTTATCCCGAAATCTAAGTAGGGATAAGTCAGCGTCTAACACGCGTTGTCGATTAGTCCTTGACCGTAAAAAGGACAAAATCCTAAATATTCAACATTGTGACAGATCATTACTAATAACACCGAAATCTGCGTCTTACACGCGCGGAGAACTTTATCTCGACTCCTAAATAGAGATAAGCCTACGCTTAACACGCGTTGCCGGTTTAGTCTTTCACCGATTGAAGAAGACACCAGAATCCAAGCCTGGGGACTTTTATCCCGAAGCCTAAGTAAGGATAAGTCAGCGCCTAACATACGTTGTCGGCTAGTCTTTGATCGTAAAAAAGGCAAAAACCCACATATTCGACATTATAGTAGGTCGTTATTAACGTCAAAATCCGTGCCTTATACGCACGGGGAACTTTATCTCGACTCCTAAACAAAGATAAGTCTATGCCTAACACGTGTTGCCGGTTTAGTCTTTCACTGATTGAAGAAGACACCAGAATCTAAGTCTGAGGACTTTTATCCGAAGCCTAAGTAGGGATAAGTCAGCGCCTAACACGCGTTGTCGGTTAGTTTTTGACCTAAAAAAGACAAAAAGCCCACATATTCGATATTATAGCAGGCCGTTATTAATAACGTCAAAATCCGCGTCTTAACACGCGCGAGGAACTTTATCTCGACTCCTAAATAGAGATAAGCCTACGCCTAACACGCGTTGTCAGTTTAGTTTTTTACCGAATAAAAAAGACACCAGAATACAAGTCTGGGGACCTTTATCCTGAATCCTAAGTAAGGATGAGTCAACGCCTAACACGCGTTGCCAGGTAGTCTATTCCCGTGACAAAGACAAAGTCTATATATTCAAAATCATAGAACCAAGTCTAAGAGAATTAGCTCTCTTAGCACAACGTCACATGTGAAACGGGTTTTAATAATTCACATGCTAACCCGACTCAAACGGTAGTCGGTAAAGGTACGTCAAATCCGTTGATGGCTAAGGATTGGCCAAAAATCCTAAGTCTACGTCTAACACGACGCCGGGTAGTCTATTCCCGTAAGAAAGACGAAGTCTATGTATTCAATATCGTAGCATTAAAAGAGTTAACTCTTTTAGCACAATGTTACATGCAGAACGGACTTAAACAATCTACATGCTAGCCCGACTCAAACGGTAGTCGGTGAAGGCTAATCAAACCCGTTGACGGCTAAGGATTTACCAAAAATCCTATAAATGTAAGAGTCATTGACGTATCAGCTTTATTAGTTGGTCTCATGACTTGAGCATCCAACAACCTCAGGATAAGATTCATACATGCAGATGAATCAGTTTTAATAGTTAGTTCTGCAGCCTCGATATTTGGGACCGTCATGCTCCAATATCTTAAGAGCTTAAACTGTGTATACTCCAGCAAACATACGAGTATAAACTGTGTCAACGGCGATCGATGCGAAACCCTAAAGTCAACGCCGGTCAACGCGTAGCTCTAGGTCAACGCCAGTCAACGCGTTGCGATGAAAGTCAACACCAATCGATGCGAAACTCTAAGGTCAACCCCGATCAACGCTAGTCAACGCGTTGCGATGAAAGTCAACACAAATCGAAGCTAAACCCTAAGGTCAACGCCGATCAACGCGTAGCCCTAGGTCAACACCAGTCAACACATTGCAAGAAAAGTCAACGTCAGTCAACGTGTAGCTCTGAGTTAACGCCGGTCAACGCGTTGTGACGGAGATAATTAGTTCAAAGTCAACTCAATGACACAAGCCAAAACCAACTTACCAAGTTCGATTCGAAACTTCGACGACGGCCACCAGACGATAAACGCAGCGCCGAAAGAACTTTAACTATTCATCAAAATAGATTAAAAATCAAAGAAGTCTAGAATCGAAGCTAACTACAGGTCCTTTCATACCGATTGAAGGTTGGACCGATCACATCCAAAGTATTTTCGGCTCTTCTATAAAAGAAACGAGACTGAAATACTTTGGAAGGGGGTATCTGTAGGCGTTAAAAATTGCCCACAAATTTCTGCACGTGGTTTGAGACAAAAAGAAGACGATGAACGTCACTATCCGGATCACAGAAGCTTAATTGATGTCGACAAGCACATGAAGTGAGTCAACGAACCATGCAAAATAACGGAACTTCAGAATAACGAAAACACGAATGGATCGGGAGCTACGCGTCGCTTACGAAAGACGAAACGCCTCTCTTGTCCCGTTTACTCCACATATGATTCAATCATGGAAGCTCGTAGATCTCATTGTCGACTTTCCAACGCATTTTGAATCGCGTGATTCTGAGTTCGGATGATAAAGATACGGCAAAAACGGACAGAACGCGCGGAACAGTGCTCCAGGCCTCAGCGAGACACCCATAGGTGTCTCGGTCAAAGTTTAGCCGAGACACCCATAGGTGTCTCGGACATTGTAGAGCTGTTTTGACTGTGATCCGCTTTGAATCTGAAGAAGCTCAAAAGATAAAAGTTGTAGAGCTCATTGTTATCTTTCTAATGCATCTTGGATCAACTCATTATGAGATCGTATGAGAGAGATAAAGCCAAAATACCAAATATAGTACAAACTGCCTTAGAATTCCGAGACAGTGTTGGTGTCTCGGAGAAGAATGGATATTTTGGCCATGATTCGATTCGAATATGAAAAAGCTCAAAAGACAAAAGTTGTAGATATCTTCATCAGCTTTCCAGTGCATCTTGAATCATATTATTTGGAGGTCATATGAGGAAGTTAGAGCCAAAATACCGAGACACCCACTGGTGTCTCGGTCAGGCCGAGACGCCCAGGGGTGTCTCGACCAAACCGACACCCACTGGTGTCCCGGCCTCTGGGCGTCTCGACCAAACCGAGACACCCACTGGTGTCTCGGTCATGTCGAGACACCCACGAGCGTCTCGGCCAAGCCAAGACACTTATAGGTGTCCGCAGCCTCGAAAATTAATTTTTGGTAGTTTTAAGATGTTTTTCGACGTTAACCACCTGGATTTGTTCCAATTGATCTGAATCTATCCAAGAACGTGATAAAGTGGTTACAACTGAAGACGAGTGAATCGATTGTTCTTATCCGAAAACAGAGGTCCTAAAGCCTATAAATACAGCCCCAGGGCCTTTATTTTTTAAGATCTGGAATTTTCTAGCGTTGGTGAAGCCCTGCTGGATTGAAGACTGAAGGGAGCCACGAATTTTAGAGGAGATCTGAAATTCTTGAGCGTCGGCGAAGCCCTGCTGAATTGAAGACTGAAGGAGCACGAATTTCAGAAGAGAGGAGATTGGATCGAGTTCGTCAGTATAAAGAAGAGGAGCTCGTCAGATCTACAGTTCCCGGTTCCTTTCCTTGAGATTGTCCCGTTACGATGATCTTGAGAAGAGTGAGTATCTCGCTGTTGCCGAGATAATTGCTTCGGTTTCTTGATTCCTTCGCGAATCAACGAAGCTCCGGATCTAATCTGATCGTTTGGTAGTTCACGGATATCAACGTCCCTGTCACAGACCAAGATCCCACGTAAGCAGCGAAAGATAAACATCCGTTGCGTTTGTTTAAAAGGAAGTTGTAAATTTTGTTGAAAGTCTTATAAAAAGACTGTTTCTTTGAATTTATTGTAAACGTTTGAAGTTGTAATGACTACATCAATGAAGACATCAACTTTCTCCCCAAACAGGGTTCTTGCCTCTTGGAGAATAAAAAGAAAATAATGAAAATAAAAATAATTACAAAGCGGGTTCTAGTCTCTTGAACATAATGTAAGAAAATAAAATCTAAACTATGCAATAACATACATCTATACTAAAAAATAAAGACATTAAAGCAAATTTACTCTACAAGGCATCAAAATAAATTTAAAACAAGAGGGTTCTAGTCCCTTGAATATCCAAAATAAGAAAAAATTATAAAAAATTAAAAAATAAAAGGAAAATTTTACATTGCAAAGAGGGTTCTAGCCTCTTGAAAGCAAATCTTCATCTTCATCATCAAATAAAGTGAAGAAAAGAAAAATACGAAGAGGTAAATTTTTTTTATTAATTGCAACAAAGTTACAATTTTGATTAGCTACATTTGTTACGAACCAATTGGTCGGTCAACCGATTGGCCAATCGGTTGACCAATTGGTTGACCAACCGATTGGAATTCCAAAATTTTAAAAATGCAGTTAGCTCAATCTCGTCGAGATAAGCAATTTTTATATATTATATGTTAAATTTCGCCTTCCGAATTGAGAGAGATCGCCGTATCTTTGTAGCTAATCATCTTGAACATGATTTTGACTTGATTTCTTGTCATATTGGATTCTTGTTTCTTTGGCTTCTATAGATTGCTTTGCTTGATCCCGAACTTCAATAAAAGGTTAAAAAATAAGGAAATTTGAGTTTTTTTGAGCTTTTATTCATTAACTTTTCATTGACCTGGAAATTAAGATAAAACATATTTATTAGTGACATTTTTATTTCAACAAAATAATTCTTGATGGTATAAAAATATAATAAAAATGTGATTATCAAATACCCCTACATCTAAAGTTTTGCTAGTCTAGCAAAGATAAATTAAAAGGAAAAGAAAGAAAAATCCTAACCCACTTTCGCAGGAATCGCGGTTATATTTTTAGCGCATATGACAAGCCTTTAAATCCCTAAGTTACTCTAGAGGACGAGTTGTAGTCTCATGAGAGTTTGCAGTGAATATACCCACAAAATTCGATCAACTTGACAATTTAAAGAAGTCAGCGAATAATGAATTTGCTTGATATATTTTAACATTCTAATTGAAACTAGTTTTTACTCGAGAAAATATTTTTACGTATAACTCCAAAGTAAATCTCTTAGAAAATCTTTTCATTATAGTTATACAAAACCAAGTCTAACTAAAAATTTTAATTTAAAAGTTTTGAAAATAACATGCTAACTCTTTGTTTCAAATACTTTTCAAGTCTTTTGATCAATTTATTTTTCAAAAATATATAAAATATAACTATATATTAAAAAATTAGTATGCATGTATGTATGTATGTATGTATGTATGTATATGTATATGTATATGTA
>BQKN01058371.1:0-19499 GCA_022839385.1 Asparagus kiusianus | reverse complement strand
ACTGTCCCACTTTGACATAAACATATCTGCTGTGTGTTCTACATCAATTACCCTTCATAAAGGAGAGAATCAATAAAATCACAGAAAATAAAGTACTAGAATCAATAAAATCATGATCCCTAATGGAAAAAATCGCGTAATAAAAAATGAGCCTATCAATCATGATCAAGTAAGACCGCCTCGTCAAACAAAACTATGTCGCAAAAATCCTAGAACCACCATTCGAAGAGTGCTATAGGATGGTAGAGAGCTGAGAAAACTCTCCTAAATTTGTTAGGAGACTCAAGAGAACTCATTCCACATTTAACTCAAACACTGACTAATAACCCGTAATTAACGGTACTCCCTAATCAATTAAGGGACCTAGAAAACGTTAGCAAAGTGCCCATTGATTAACAAAATCAATAAACTGAATACAAGCCAGTAGCATAATTGAGAAAACAATGAAGACTCTCATTATCTCACCTTCAACAACTCCTCATAATCTTGCAAGAGAACTTGGTGCCTGAAGAGAGCTCTTTTTATTGAGTTCCTCGTTATATTCACTGCATACCAAGTTCAGAAAAAGGTATACGGACAGAGAAGAGGAAGAGACAAGAACCCAGATGATAAATAAAGAAACAAACAGAAAAAGGGAAGGTTTCAATTCTCTCCATGTCTTTAGGGGGTCTGAAAAAGCCAAAACTCAAAAAAAGCCATCTAAATTTGGTTTTTTTTTTCTTTTTTTCTTTTTCCTTTTTTTCGTTTTGTTTTTGCTTTGATAGGTTGCAGGAGAGAACGAGATGACGGCGGGGGCATTATTGGCATCCATGCTTGCTGTTGATTAAAAGGCGAATGTTTGAATGGGATTTTAACCCACCCCACTTGAATACACCCAATTATTTTGCTCTCTCACTCTCAGCTCAACCACCTTGAGCTACAAAAATCAAGACTAGAGGGTACATCCTCTTGCTTTAACGGGGAAAATAAATATCTTCACCCCACTTTGCCTTGTTTCTTCTCTTTTGTAAGAGATGCAGAGAAAGGTGGTTGTATCTGCAAAATTTCTGTAGTGTTGCAGTTTTTGCCTGCCTGCTAGGTTGCTTGCTACCTTGTGTGAAGGTGGTAGATGAAGGAGACCTCTGTTGGGAGTCCTAGTCAGCAAATGCGTCAAGCTCTCAGTTGGGAGTCCTAATCAGCAAGCTCTCAAGAGATTTTAAGCATTTTGGAATAAAAAATTTAAAAAATAAAACTTGAGAGACTCTCCTTATTTTATGGAGCTCCAACAAACTCCTAGTTAGGAGCTCCAACAATATCAAAAAAAACCCTTCTTCTATCAAAAAATCCTATCAAAAAAAACCCCCTTTTATAAAAAAAAACAAGGGGTTTTTTTTAAAAAAAAAAAAAATTTAATAGCTTAGGAGCTCTCAAGCGCTCCACAAATTTGTGGAGGGCTTAGGAGCTCCATGGCACAAGCCCCTAGGCTTTGTGCCACGGAAGTCCAAGGAGCTCCCGTAGGAGCTTGCTGGAGCAAGTCCAGCAAAGCCTAGCAAGCTCCCACCGCCACCTCAGTCTTAGGAGGTGGGGTGGTGGGGTGGGAGCTTGCTGCCCTTGCTCTGAAGATGGTAGATGAAGGAGACCTCTGTTAACCTGTTCAAACATACGGGCATATTACTGAAATGCCCCTAGAGTTTGCTTTTTATTTTACATGTGAGACATCTTTATTTTGGGGACCGATGTGGAAGAGATAGCCTGTCTTTTCTTTCCTGAGCTCAAACATACAGAAAGTTCCCACTTTGTGCTTGCCCTTTCTATTATGGTGCTGGCTCTTTTCATCAGGTTATGTTGCTTTGGCTAACGCGCTAAAGTTTTCATGGGGACACAGGGAAGGAGCTGTAAAATAATTTGGTGTAATTCTCCTTGTACTTCTCAGCTTCTACTACCCACTGAGTTGCTTGAAGCCAACTTGATTTATATGATGTTTTTCTAACGGAATTTTGAAAAAATTGTCTAATTGGGATGATCGCATGGAAGTAGTGGCTGGCGTGTCTTAATGTGATATTTTTGTAAGTGAGTGTGCTCAGGATATAACAATAATAAGGATCTCATCTGCTTTCAAAATAACCACATTAGGAAGCAAAATTCGCTACTTACTTCCATTAACAATCCATTAACAGTCGCAGGTTGCAGGTTCAAGTTTTCTCACCTCAAGAGCAATCATCAACTTTGTACACCAACCATGAGATAACGCCAATCACTTAAATAACTTGCATGATCTAAAACCCTGAGCAAAGTTTACAAGCTCTTAAGACCCGGTAACAACCATAACAAATTGGAGCACAAGGATATATTTTCTACCAACAAACTTGTCAACTACAATCCAGAGTAAATCAACCTAAAGGAATCAAGAATAACCATGAAACTTGTGTCATCTGCAAAACGCGAGCACACATCATTCAAAATACAAGACAACCCCAAGTAAAAGAAATGCTCGCTAAACACCACCATTTCTTGTATATACAAAGTTAAAAATAAGTATATAACATCAAGTTCTTTTCCACCAACAAAATATGCATTGTTGACAAAATTAAACTAGTTTCATACTGATCAGATGACGAGGGGGAGGACGTCAAACCCTCAAAGCCACCTGATCTTGCCATGAAATTTTTCTCTTACCGACATGGCTAGAACTTCCTACATCTTTAAAGATTGATAGATTGAGGTCATGGGTGCTCTTCAATTTATCTACCTTGTGAGGCTCCCACTCTGCCTGAATTCCCTCCATCTCTTCAGCATTCTACAATAAGAGCAGTGCCAATTCAGTAAATAATGTAGTTCAAACTCTTCAGTGATTTGGCTAAGGATCTAACAAGTTACCGGAAAGGAAACCTTGTTCAAGTCAAACAATGCAGAGGAGCTCGGAGTTCCAACTTCCTTCGCTCTCTGACTCCTATCTTGCAGAGGAACTTGCAAAGGAAGCTCACTATTTATGGATTTCGGAGGTTGAGATAACTGAACAGATGGTGCTGGCTTTTTTCGAGATAACTTCTTCACTCGACATGGGGTTTCTTGAGATGGGTTTTTCACGAAAGCTTTGTATTTTCCCCGTAAGAATCTGATACATTTAGATGATGGTGTCAAATTAAAACCCTTCAAAATCAAACTATTAATTACAAGTAAAAACAGTTAGTACTTGACTTCAGCCGTTAGCTTGAGTCTCTTTGCAATTGTTTTCTGCAACTTCCTCTTCTTTGCTTCAGTTTCCTGCACAGCAAGAATATAATTCATAGCTTAATAGGATTTATGGTGATAGATTTATAGAATATGCAAAATAGACCTGTAAAAATATATATGTATAAAAGCGAAGCCCTTTCGTTCATATGTTAAAAATTAGATATGCTTTAGTACAACAATGGAGAAAAAAATTGACCCAAAAAATTTGAGAAAAGATCAAAAAAAAAAAAAGTTGAGACCTAAAAAGAATTAACTCCGACACGCATCACGAAAGATAAAAGCAAAACCACACGTATAAGAACAAAATATAAGTAAATCACAGAGACACTGGAAACAAGACAAGGGTTAAGAAACCCTAAAATCACAGAACCTAAGAATCTATTAAGAACAAAATATAAGCAAATCACAGAGACAATAGAAACAAGACAAGTGCTAAGAAACCCTAAAATCACAGAACCTAAGAATCTATTAATAATTCTCCCAGATCAAATAACCCTAGAATTTTAGAACACACCGCTAAAAAAATTGAAAAGATCCCTCAATTTTAGAACCGAAGGAGACCACCCAAATTGATGCACGCCATGGAGAGAAGGTCAAAATTGCACATAACAACAAACCAACCCCAGATCTCTGAATCAAGAAACAAAGATAACCCATCAAGCAAGTAAACCCCTAACCCTATATAACAACACATCATACATATATATATAAAAATAGATTAACAAAAAAAAAAGCAGATCCGAACGGAAAAGAAAGGATTTTTGTTTTTACCACGAGCAGCTCGTCATAATCCTGCAAAAGGGCCTGATGCTTGAACCGAGCCCTCGCTTCCTCTGAATCCATCATCAAAACCCGGCTCCCCTTCTTCATCATCTTCAACAAATAAAGGAGAAGAGAAAGAGGGGAAGTCTACAATAATAAGGTGAGAGGAGGGGAAAGATCCAGATGGGAAATAGATAGACGAGAGGTCATAAAGATATTGGGGAGGAGATAATGGGGAAATAAAGGTGGGTAGTAGAGAGAGAAAGGGAAGGTTCCTTCCCCAGTTTTCTCTCTCTTGACCAAAGACAAAAAAAATCTCTTCCCAAAAGAGGCCCCCCCATATAAAAATTTTGGGGGATGGAGGAGTCTTGTTGTTGTTGTTGTAGGTGTTGGTGTGTTTATTTCCCTTTTGTTTTGATGATGGAGGTGATGTAGATTTTTGGGGTTGCAGAGGGTGAGAGGGAGGGGGGGGCAGGGGCATTTCTGGAACCAGTTTCTATGGCTAAGAAGCAACCCCCTCCCTCTCTCTAGGATTTTTTTTTTCTCTTTTTTGATTTTTGATATTTTTTTTTTTGCCCCTTTGGAGTGGAAGGAGGTGGAGAGGGTGAGGTGTTTGGTTGGATTCAATGGTTTTGGTTGGAAGTCTTTCCCATCTTTCTCTCTCCCTATCCTCTTTCTTTTCTTCTCTCTCACCCACCTTTGTTTCTCTCTCTCTCTCATAAATTTGGTCCAGCTGGGCCATTAGGAAGAGAGAGAGAGAGAGAGTCCTCTCACAGCCTTGAGGGTAGGCTAGAGTATATATTGTTTTCTTCCTCCATTTGGGAATTCTGGATGTGGAGACAGAGAAAGAGAGAGAGAGAGAGGGACAGGATAGAATTTTAGAGAGAGAGAGAGAGAGAGAAAGAGCGAAGGAGTTTCCTGAAAAAAAGGCAGAGGGGGGAGGTGGCCTCCTACTGCGCTCCTTGATGCTGCAGCTGTTCTTTTGCTCCTTCGCGCTTGTGGTGGTGTGATGATGGTGGTGGAAAGAGACCCTTATCGACCTGTTGTTGGCCTTATTTACCAAATTGCCCTCGTCACTGTGCTCATCTCCCAATGACCTGCCCCCTCGCGGCTACGCTTTTACTTCGTCCTTGTAACTTCAGCTCCCGAAGGTCGTGCTGCTTAGTTTTTGTTGGTAATATGGGAGTTTCGTCAGGGGCTTTTTGGTAATATACTGAAAGGGATTTAAGGCATCATGCGTTTCCCCAGAACCTGGGGGAGCAGGAGGCCTCTCTATTTTTTGTAGCTCTAGCTCACCTGCTACAGGTATGGAGATGGGGATGGGGATGGGGATGGAGATGGGGGAGCGCTTGTGGCATGTGATCCCTTTTTTTTTAATTTTTTTATTCCCCGAGATGTAGTGATAATAATAATATAATACGTGAATCCGTCAATTTAGAATTCTTTTGCATATTGACCTAGTTACAATTTGTAATGACAAATTCCTTTTATAAGCTTAATAATTACGTGGTAATGTGTAAAGGTTTCTTTATTGTGAAAATTTTATTTGTGAGATTTTTTTTTTTTTTTTTTGGGATGAGCCATTCGGTGGATGAACGATATTTTAGGAAGACTTGAACTATGAGAAATAATGATAAACTTATTACTTTGTCAATATTTCTAGTTAGTTAATTGTTGTAAATGACTTTTCTTATTACAGTTAATTAAAAGTAAACTGTTAGACTATCTCCAGCAGGAGTCAAAATTTTAACATTCTCTCTCCTGCCACATCACTTTATTCCCCCTCCACATAATTCAACAATCTTCATTTTCTATCATCTCTACAGCAGGAGTTTTTCAAAAGATTTTTACTTTATTTGGGACCCACTAACCCCATCACTCCAACATATATACCCCATCTTATTTATTCATTTCTTTTTCTTATTTCATATATATTACTACTACTACTATTATTATTACTAATATAACTCATTTATTTATAATTATAATTTTTTAATATTTACATAAATAATATATATTATTAATTTAATTTTTGATAATATTTTTATATTAACAAAGAGAATGAGAATAAGGTGTTGAAAACTCAGATTTTTTTTTGGTGTCCAAATTACACAAGACTAATCTCTATTTATAGAGGTGAAAAAATAAAAATTATTGATATAAAAATTATAAATTAATTCCTAGTGTTTATCTCCCAAAATATCATTTAAAAATTAGGAGTAAAACAAAAAACTCCAACCAATCAAGCCTTGACACATGGCTTGATACATGAGCTCAATTAATTTCACCTCCCAAAAGCCGGAGGTAAAATTTTCACCCATCCGAAACCGATTTTCCATTTCACCCCCCAAAAGCCCACCTGCTGGAGCAAAAAAACCCCCAAAACTCACTTGCTGGAGATAGTCTTACTGGGAAATAAGTTAAAACTTTAAAGAGACGAACGTATGCTAATAACGTGGTTCATGCCCAGAATAAAACTGGGAAAGTATGCTAAAAAGGAGTGAAATGTAAAATTTCAAAAGCCTATAAGGTGCTTGATGGGGACATCTTGATGAGGGACAACATAGAATAGATGACCTTTCTGCACTGCACTGACAAACAAAAGGATGATGCAAATGATAAAAGCCAGAAAAACAAGAAGAATAAGAAATAGTTAAAGATAAAATTGCTTCTAGCCCTCAAACAATTACAAGTGTTCCGCTCTCCCCCCAAGACTTCGCCAATGGTCTCAAAGCCCTCCAAAACGAAATTTTGGAGACTTTACGGATCTTACGCATAGTCTTGGGCTAAGGGATCCGGAGGAGAGGAATTTCTCATACTTGGCTTGGTCGAACTCTACGGTCAGAGTTTTGACGGTTGTTCCCACAAGTTCGGTGTCGGATTGCGTCACCACCTTTTCATCGGTGAAAAAGTTTATCCCCAGCAGAGTCGACATCTTTTATTTGCGGGGAAAACTAAAAGAAGAAATGAGAATAAATGGATTTGTATTAATCTCCCTAACTGACTTAGGAAAAGAATAAATACAATTTTTCACAGTAACCTTTCTAACTGACTTAGAAAAAGAAATTACAATTCTTCTTTATCGGTTTTCCGATTTATAAAAGAGAGAAGGAATTGACGGAGATCCTTACCTTTGTTTAAAACTGGGTTCTTCTTGGTGACGATGAGAGCTTGAATCTTGTATCTCGTTGAAGCTCCGAGCACTTCACTTCGTGGAACGTTGTCTATTCCTCTTGACTTAACGTCGGGAAGAACTTACAAGGTAAGTTTTAAACTCTAAAAGAATTTAAGAACTTTGCGAAATAGTTAATTTCAGAAAGGATATTAACTGAAATAGGCTAAACAATCAATCTTAGAGTTCCTCAACCAAAATGGTTCAAAAGCCATGCCAAAAAGCTCTCAAAAAGCCTTAACAAAATGCCTTAATCAAGCTCTAACCCCATTAACCCTTTTTCAGCTATAAACTCAGCTATTTATAGGGTTTAAGGGGTGTAACTGACCCCTTAAATCACTCCATAATGGGGGTTTAATGGCCCCATTACGTGTAAAATAGTTTTGAAACCGTTCAAATCGAGTTTGAACCAGTCAAATGCGAGGTTCGCATTTGGAACGAGCCTCGCGTTTAGCCTATGAAACAAGGAGCTGAGCTTCGCATTTAAAGCTTGGAATGTGGGGGTGAGCCTTGCGTTTGACACTTGGAACGCGGGGGTGAGCCTCACGTTTGATCTTTGAAACGAGGAGGTGAGCTTCGCGTTTGGAGTTTGAAACGCGGAGGTAGACCCTCGCGTTTGGTCTTGAAGAGATCGTCAATTTGTAATCTCTTTCTTCGAGTGTTACAAAGGTCGTCATTTTGTAACCCTTGCATTTGGCTCTTGAAAACACGAGAGTCTGTTTGCGGTGAAAGTTGATTTCTTCATTACTGAATCTATTACACGTTTATCGATTACAGATTCAAAGTAAAACTAGTCTTTTTATAAGACTTTCTTACACAATGAAAAAAATACAACTCTCTTCAAACAAACACAACGGGTGTTTATCGCCCCCTGCTTACGTGGGATCTTGGCCTGTGATGGGAATGTTGATATCCGTGGACCACCGTCGATCAGATCTGATTGCTGAAAAATCGGGCAGAGCTTCGTTGATTCGCGAAGGAATCAAGAAACCATAGCGCTTATCTCGGCAACAGCGAGATAATTGCTCTTCTTAAGATCACCACAACAGGGTAATCTTAAGGGACGAACACGGGCGATGTAGATCTGACGAGTTCCTCTTCTTTATGCCGACGAACTCGATCCGATCTCTCCTCCTCCTCTCTGAAATTCGTGGATCTTCACTCCTCAATTCGGCAGGGCTTCGCCAACGCTCGAGAAATCCAGATCTGAAAAAATGAAGGCCCTGGGGCTGTATTTATAGGTTTCAGGAGCCCTGTGTTTGGATAGAAATAGTTGATTCCCTCTTATCTTCAGTTAAAACCACTTAACCATATTTAAAGATAACCCTAATGTAGTTAGGGAGGCTCTGGAACTGTCAAAACTGATCGAAAACTGTCAAACATACGTCTCGAGTGCGAGACAGTTCGGGGTGTCTCGCACATGTGCAATAGGAAAGCCCGTCAAGAAGATCTACAAGCTCCTATAATTGAGTCATATGTGGAATAAATGAGACACGAGGGGTGTTCTGCCTTTCGTAAACGACACGGGTCTCCCGATCAGCTTTCGTTCCTGTTATTCTGAAACTCTGTTGCTTCACATAGTCCGTCGATTCACTTTAAGTATTTGTCAACGTTAATCAATCTTCTGTAACTTTGATAGTGATGTTCATCGTCTTCTCTTAGCTTTGAGCTGTTCGTGGAGACCAATAGGTAATTTTTAACGCCTACAGATACCCCCTCCAAAGTGTTCCAGTCTCGTTTCTTTTATAAAAGAGGCTGGAATAGTTTGGATATGATTGGTCCAACCTTCGTTCGGCGTAAAGGATCTGTAGTTAGCTTCAATTCTTGACTCCTTCGATTTTTAATCTATTCGATGCTTTGACGAATAGCTGAAGTTCTTTCGGCGCTGCGTTTATCGTCTGGCCGTCGTTGAAGTCTCAAATCTAAAACTGATGAGTTGAGTTTGGCTCGTGTCGTTAAGTTGACTTAGAACTGACCATCTCCGTCGTATCGTGCTGACTTAGGGTTTCAAATTGTCATATATTGACTTTTGTCACAACACGTTGACCGGCGTTGACCTAGGATTTTGGATCGCCTGACTTTGACTTTTCATTGCAACGCGTTGATTAGCGTTAACCTAGGGTTACGCGTTGACCTAGGGTTACGCGTTGATCGGCGTTGACCTAGGGTTTCGGATCACCCGATGTTAACACAGTTTATACTCGTACGTTTGCTGGAGCATACACAGTTTAAGCTCTTAAGGTATTGGAGCATGACGATCCCAAATACATGCATTATAACTTATGAACAAACGCCTAAACCTTCCGTCATTAGCATCAATAGCAACATGACTTTCTGGATTAGTTGCTAGAACCATGACTTCATACCTGCATAAATATAACAACAAAGCAGTAACATTAGCAACCAATTCATAACCTTCACAACAATCTCATAACCGTAACAACCAACACATAAACTTAACAACAAACACATAAACCTAACAACCAACTGATAGTCCTAACAACCAATCCATAACCATAACAACCAATCTATATCTTAACAACCAACCCATATACTTAACAACCAATGCATAATCTTAACAATCAAAATATAAGGTTAGCGACCTATACATAACCTTAACAACTAAAACATAAGGTTAGCAACCAATACATAGCCTTAACAACTAAAATATAAGGTTAACAACCAATACATAACCTTCATAACTAAAACATTAGGATAAAAGAATGTACCATCTTAGTGAATCGTAAGCCTCATTATCATTACCGAAAAGGTCTTGTTGTGCTCTCTCTTTGCTTTGCCATGTTTTATAGTAGTTAATCTTGATGCCATAACGTGAGAACAAGTCTTTCATGATATCAATTGGACGAAGATCTGGCCTAACCTTCAAAACAGGTTGTATTTGGCTTGCAATGAACTTTCTTGATGCCCTTGAGTTGTCAGCATTAACTCCATATTGACCGCAAGTGTGGGTAGAACAAAAGTTATTTATATACATAATTGAGGAATTTCTGAGTGGGGAAGCGAACAACATCCAAGGGCAACCCAGCGTGTCCCTGAATTGGCAATAGACTCTTATATGTCTTTGTTCATTATTGTAAAAATCATACTCGAACCTTTTTGCAATTAAGTAATATTTAAGTGCTAATCTAACTTCAGCAGTACTATCAAATTTCTGATTAATTTCATGTATGGATGTATGCCACTCAGCTGAGATCTTAGTTTGGTTGTTAATCATGTCTTCCATTATCATGATCAAGTCGCCAGTGGGATTGTCATTAGAAATACACACATCATTACATGTTTGGGTGAGCGTAACAGCTGCACATCTCGAATTTTCTATCGGGATAGTCCTGTAGAAGTAAAAAAAATATTAATACTTAACAGTCAACCAAACCTTAGCAACCAGCTCATAAGGCTAACAAAAACTCATAAATATCTGTTAAGGTTCACAACCAAATCATAACATTAACAACTAACTCCTAACATTTACAACAAACGTGCAATCTTAACAACAAACTTATAACCTTAGCAACAAACTTGTAACCTTAGCAACAAACTTGTAACCTTAGCAACAAACTCATAACCTTAGCAACCAACTCGTAAACGTAACAACGAACTCATAACCTTAGCAACCAACTTAAAACTATCTCATAAAGATTGACAACCAACTCATAACCTTAACAACCAACTAATAACCTTGACAACCAACTCATAATCTCAACAACCAATGCATAAGGTTAACAACCAACTCATAACCTATCAACGAACTCATACGAAAATTTAAATTGAAATGTTTACATTTTTGTTAGGTCTCGTGTTTATGAGCCTACTATCTAATCTAGTTTTGATGATTAACAAACAATTCCTAATAATATTTGTTGAGTGTTTACATTTGATTGTTAGGTATTCTACACAAAAATCATCTGTTGGAGGTTGGATGGATTGCGCCTTAACGATGACATTCAATATAGGTTGGAGAAATATCAGAATGAAGTCATTTACAATTCAAAGTCAAATTTAAGATCAAGCTTCATCCGTAACTAAGACGAGCTTTATTGAAGATCAATCTTGGGTAAAATATTTTAGGTTTATACTTTATGTGTTGATACTTAAATCTCAAACATTATACACACATACACATTTTCGTTTTATAGCTTTTGAGTTTAAATCATATAAATATGAACCTAATAGTTATATACATATACATATTTACTAGTTTCCTATTTATCGATTTTGTTTTGGAAAATATTTGGTTTTGAAAAATAATGTGTTTAGCTATATAAATATGAAACACATGAATATAATTACATACACACATATTCGTTTCATGTTTATATGTGCTTAAATTGATTTCATTAATTAACAAGTTTAAAATCAATGAAATCATGTTTGTTTGCAAAATTATGTATTTATGGATTAAAGACTCAATTACATCATGTTACATCTTTTCCTAACTTTATAAATCTAATCAAAAGATTTCAAAACTTCGTTTAAGTCATTTTGTCAAAATTATGCGTTTTTAAGATTTCGTATTTTGACTAATTTTGCAAAAATGATCAGTTTTTATAAATGGAAAATGCAATTTGAAAAATTATTTTTGTAACATATTTATTTTTATGTTTATAAACATTTCCCAAAGTTTTACAATTTTTAGAATTTATTTGATATTTTTAAAGAGGGTTTAAAGTTAATTTTTACTGTTCATAACAGGTTGTGTGCACGTTATCAGTCGACTCACTACAGTGATCAGTCGACTGATGAAGTGAAGTGCAGATAGTGGTTTTCGTTTGCTTAGTCGACTGATAGCACATCAGTGGACCGATGTAGACATCAGTCGACCGATGCAGACATCAGTCGACTGACGCATGTAATGAGTCGACTGATGATATGACCGTTGCACAGTAACAGCTAGTTTCCAGATTTTATTATTTTTGTCTTTTTCTTTAGTTTTTGGGGTTTGTTTTATAAACCTATATATACCCCTTACCTTCAAACTTCTGAACTAACTTAAGAAAAACAAAATACAAGTTCTGGGTAAGTTTGTTTAATGTTTCAAAGTGTTTTACAAGTATTTATGTGAAGTAGTTTTCACAAGAGGAAGAAGAGATTATCAATTTCGTGTTTGGGCTTCAATTTCATCTCTCCCACTCTTGTTTTCAGAGAAGTTTCACTACACTTAATTTCTAGCTTGTATTTATATTTGTTTGTTGATTATCTTTTTTATTAAGCTAGATTTTATATTAAGTTTAGTTTTGATTATTGCTCATTGATCATACACACCACCCATTGAGCTTTTAGTATTTCATACATTGTATAATTGGGTTGTGGTGAGTGATTTATTGAGTGTGGGCTTAATTTCGTTCTCACATTGTATTAGAGAACAAACCCTTTGTATTTAAGCTTATTTGTTGAGAGATCACATTGTAATATACAAGTACACCGAGAGGAGTGTGTGATGAGAGACGGGGTCAATTTCAAGAGGAGTGGCGTCGGTAGTAAAGCCTAGGGAGAGATGATAAATCCGAGAACTTAAGGAAGGTGACACGTGCTAGGCCAATACTTAGAGGGTATAGTGTGTGAGTTGAATTGAAAATCTAACCTTTATTATGAGATCTCTTGGGCTTATATAGGCCCCTACACAACTTACAAATAAGTCCATATATATTACTAATATGTCAACACTCCTCCTCAAGATGGGCGAAAGATATCCACTAAGCCCATCTTGTCACATCCTCTAATCATATCTAATGAGCTAAGTCCTTTAGTCAGACAATCTGCTGCCTGGTCCTTAGTTGAAACATGACTTAGCTCCAGTATTCCACTATCCAACTTCTCTTTGATGAAGAACCTATCGATCTCGATGTTTTTGGTTCTATCATGCTGCACTGGGTTGTTGGCGATACTGATAGCTGACTTGTTATCACACCACAACTTTATCTTAGCTCCTTGATCCAGCTCCAGCTCAACCAGCATACTCTTCAACCATAGCAACTCAGCAACTCCTAAGGCCATAGCTCTATACTCTGCCTCAGCTGTTAATCTCGCCACCATTGACTGCTCCTTGCTCTTCCACGAGACTAAGTTGCCTCCTATAAAGATGCGGTATCCCGAGGTGGACCTCCTGTCATCAGTACAGCTAGCCCAATCAGAGTCGCAATAACCCTCGATTCTTACATGTCCACTCTTTCTAAATATCAGCCCCTTTCCGGGGGCACTCTTTAAATATCTTAGAATCTGGTACACAGCGTCCATATGACCCTTCCTTGGATCATGCATGTAGCGGCTCGCCACGCTCACTGCAAAAGAATTATCGGGACGTGTGTGACTCAGATAAATCAACCTGCCCACCAGCCTTTGGTATCTGTCACGATCAACTGGTTCTCCAGCTTCAGCTCCAGCTTGAACTTCTGGTCGATCGGTGTAGTTGCAGGTTTACACCCTAACATCCCTGTCTCTTTGAGAAGATCCAGTGCATACTTTCTCTGAGATAGGACAATCCCCTCCGCTCCTCGAGCTATTTCTATTCCAAGAAAGTACCGAAGCAAGCCAAGATCTTTCACCTCGAATTCCTTACCTAGTCTCACTTTGAGTTTGGCAATCTCCTTCTCATCATCCCCTGTAATAATCATATCATCCACATATACCGCAAGCATGGTGATGTGACCTTCATTCCGTCGAAAGAACACGGTATGATCGTCGTTGATCTGCCGGTATCCCATACCTATCATAGCCCGCCTAAATCTGTCGAACCAAGCACGAGGAGATTGCTTCAGGCCATATAGAGACTTCTTCAATCTGCAGACCTTGCCCACTATCTGTTCTGTGTCGAATCCTGGCGGAATTTCCATGTATATCTCTTCCACCAGATCTCCATGAATAAATGCATTCTTCACATCTAATTGGTGTAGCTTCCATCCACCATTTACTGCCAGAGAGATCAAGGTCCGAACAGTGCTCATCTTCGCTACTGGTGCAAAAATCTCATCATAGTCGATGCCATATGTCTGACTATATCCTTTTGCCACCAGACGAGCTTTGTAGTGCTCAACCTGTCCATCTGGATTTTGCTTCACAGTGATGACCCACTTGCATCCAACTGCTCTCTTCCCTTTTGGTAGTTTTACTAACTCCCAAGTGTGGTTCTTCTCAAGGGCCCCTAGCTCTTCGAGCATAGCAGCTTTCTATTTCAGGTCCTTCTTTGCAACCTGCCAATTATTAGGTATAGTAACAGAGTCCAGTGATGCAATGAATGCTCCATGTGCAGGGTGGATGTTAGAATATGATACAAACTGGGCAAGATCCCAACCATATCTATCGGGAGGATTTCTCGCATTACTGCGAGTAGTCCTCCGTACAGATATTGGTGTGGGAGGAGTAGGAAGAAGAATGGTATTACCTTGAGAGGAATCTGGTGGTGGTGTAGGTGTCTTAGGAGTCGAGGCAGGCGTTGGCAATGGACTTGGCACCAGTGGCACTGTAGGTACTGTTCCCGCAATTTGTTTCCCCTTCCTACTATAGGTAAGTAGTTCTCCCTGAGCCGTGGGCCTAACACCTCTTATCTCATTCTCCTCTTCTTCTTCATTCTCCTGCTCCTCCTCAACCAAGTCTCCTTCCCAAGTTACAGAAATTGATTTTTCCGATCTCTCACCATTCTCAAACATTGATTTCTCCACATTCATCAATCTCTCACCATTCTCCTCTTCTCGCCTCATACTTCCAGTATTAGGCGAGTTACCAACGGATGAAGTTACCTTCCGGGTGTAATATGGCTCGAGTTCTCGAAAGTGCACATCCATGCTCACAAAAAACCTTTTCTCCACCGGGCTCTAGCAAACATATCCCTTCTGAGTAGCAGAATATCCCACAAAGATGCATTCCACCGCTCTAGGGGCAAGCTTCCCGACGGATGGCCTGTTGTCCTTCACAAAGCACACACAGCCAAACACCTTGAGTGGAAGAAGCCCACCATTATCTCCCTTCAACGACTCACACGGAGACTTCCAATCCAGCACTCTCGAGGGTATTCTGTTGATTAGTGCTGCTGCGGTCAACACTGCTTGCCCCATAATATTTCTGGGACATTCATGGAGATCATCATACTTCTAGCAACCTCTAAAAGATGTCTATTCTTTCTTTCCGCTACTCCATTTTGAGCTGGTGTGTATGGACACGTAGTCTGGTGTTGTATTCCCTGAGATGACAAGTATTCCCCAAACGCTTTATTAGTATACTCCGTCCCATTATCATATCTCAATACCTTCACCACAGCGCCATATTGAGTCTGAGCATACCTATGAAAGTTTTGAAAGTAACCAAACACTTCACTCTTATTTTTCATCAGATACAGCCAAGTAACGCAGGAGAAACAATCAATAAAGGTAACAAAATACTTGTATCCATTCATAGAACTTGTAGAACAAGGCCCCCAAACATCTGAATGTATCAGGTCGAATGCACGAGAACTCCTATGACCAGAACTTACATAAGAACTTCTAGTAAGCTTTCCAAACTCACATGCATCACATACAAGGTTCTGCTTAATTGCTTTCTCAAATAGAGATGGATACAACCTACTTAAAACACTAAAGGACGAGTGTCCCAAACGCTGGTGATGAAGCATCAACACACTCTCAGCACTCATCTCAGATCCTACTTCTGCTCTCTCTATCAATGACACCAATGCTGAATCCAGCCCTTCACGATCAAGATACCACAGTCCACTACGCCATGTGCCAGTCCCAAGTCTCCGTCATGTCCCCTTCTCCTGGAAGATCATCTTGGGAATATCAAAAGAAACAATACATTTTAGTTAGAGGATGATAGCACTAATGGATAAAAGATTGACTGGAAAGGAAGGAGCATGCAAAACATTAGACAAAGTTACAGAACCTGTACAATCGACTGTACCCTTACCAACCACTGGCTGAAATGTACCATCAGCTGTTTGAATACTATCAGGCGATGCTAGGTGAGTATATGATGAGAACTCACTAGCATTACCTGTCACA
Source organism: Asparagus kiusianus (assembly GCA_022839385.1). NCBI lineage: Eukaryota > Viridiplantae > Streptophyta > Magnoliopsida > Asparagales > Asparagaceae > Asparagus > Asparagus kiusianus. The sequence goes on along the minus strand of BQKN01058371.1, from coordinate 3,344 downwards.
TGTTGAGACGCACCGGAGTCGACTATCCATTCTGATGATCTGTCGGGAGACATAGAAGCAAGAGCATGTATGTCATCAGTACCTTTGGTCGGATGAGCATAGGTAGCAGTGTTGCCTCTGGCGAAGAATGATGTGGATGCCTCCTCTGTCCCACTCCTCCTATCTCCATCCCCTGCTACTTTCTGCTTCCTCCTGAGTATCGCCAGGAGCGCCTGATCCTCCTCAGTAAAGATCACCTCAGCTTCTTCTCCTCCTTCTGCTACCATCAGATTCGCCCGGTTGCAGTAGATCGGAGATGGGGGGAGGGGCTACAGCAGGTCGGAGATTGGGGGGTCTGCAGGGGACTGGTCGGGGATGGGAGGGTGGGGGCGGAAGGGGAATGAGGTTTTGGCGGCTAGGGTTACCTCTGATACCAAGTTGAATTGAAAACCTAACCTTTATTATGAGATCTCTTGGGCTTATATAGGCCCCTACACAACTTACAAATAAGTCCCTATATATTACTAATATGTCAACAGTGTGATTGCATTGTGTGTGTTGTAAATGTTTGTCGGTAAGCGTTGAAAACCGATTGTGAACGTTTTCGGTGATCGTTGAAAACCGGTTGTGATAGTGGAGATTCTCCTCGTGAGTGAGGAGTGGAGACGTAGGTTGAGGGTGACCGAACTCCCTGATCATATTGTGTGTTTGAGTTTGCCTTGGCGTTTTATTTTTGTGCTTATTGTTTATTAAAATATCATCATTGTCTCATGTTTATATCACCCTTAGTTTAATTGCATATCATTGCTCATATATCTTGTTGTATGTCATAATTGCTAGGATATTGTTAATAAGTTTTAATTTTACATTAATATCGGATTAGATTAACAAATACTCTATTCACCCCCCCATCGCCCTCTAGGGTAATTTCAACATTTTCTGGAGAAGTTTGAGTGTTCTGAGAAGTTGAGGATTCTCCAGCGGAGGTAGCATATAAGTTTATGTCTGTAAATCCATTACGACGACAATACTCGAACATCAACCTCAAGTCGTCATCATTATCAATTGAAAAACTAAACTTCTTTTCCCTTTCGGATATAAATTTCAGTGAAAAAGATTGCATTTGTAGTTTAAGCCTTTGGGACACTTGATATTTCAAGCTAATGATTTCTGTAGCTTTGTTGATAACTACGAAGAAAACCTCAACCTCTTTATTGCTTTTTGTGTTTGTAACCATGCAAAGAAGGGATCCATGCGTCATTTTAAAGAAAATTAGTTAAAGAATCAAAGAGGATTTATTGAGGAGAATTAAGTGGCCGGGAGAGAGTAGTTAGGATAAACAAAGGGGGAGGAGATGGATTTACTGTGGGGGAGGAGAGGAAATGGTTAGAATTTGGAGGAAAATGAGGTTTTCCCCCTCCACAACTACATTCTAATCACCATTTAATGCCTACAGTACTATTGTTCACTCTCCGATAACTGGCTTGATAGAGTGACCGGCTGCATGAGGGCATTTTGGGGAAAGTTATTTATTTTTACATGTCGGGTCATGTGGGGAAAGGTTTTGGGGGCTAAAGGAATTCCGGGATGGTTTTGGGGGGCTTTGGGACCGTTGACCAAGTCTTTGGGGGGGGGGGGTATTGGTTTTGGGGGCTAAAAGCAATCCCAAGAGTAAATTGCGAAAAGATTCTACGCCAATAGCATTGAAACTTAAAACCTTAGATAAATATATTTGTTTCAAATGCATCACTTGAATGATTTTTTTTAACTCTTAAAATTATTAAAAATATTTGAGGAGATGGATAGACCTTCTATAATTATTAAAAAAGTTTTTATCGAGACGTATATTCGCGCTTGGATCAATATTATACATATTAATTGGCAATAAATAAAACTAAAGTACTTCTATTCGCAAAAATAAGAGTGGAGGAACTCTCTGCGATTCGGCCATACTACACAGGTCTATTCTTGATTAACTCAAAAAGGAGGGGGAAAAAAGAAAAGAAAACACAAATGTACAAATTTATTTGTAGGCTGCGCTCAACCATCCATCAATGGTGGCTGTGTTTAACAAGATTTAATACGCAGCGAGCACGTGGAATCCAACTCTCTACCTCGGCAGATCCCACGCCTTTCCCGGGTGTTTCTGGCGACCAAAACAAATTTCCCCCGCAACAACGGTTGGGTCCCAGTCAATAGCGCCTGCATGCTGGTTGTGATAACTAAGGTCGTAATTCTGACGGTTTTAGTTTGAGGGCCTGTTTGTTTCGTTTCTCCCAGAATCCAAAACCTACTTTCCTTCACTTTTTTTACTTTCCCCCACTTTTCAAAACCCACTTTTCTTCACTTTCTCTACTTTCCTCCAATAATATTGTGACAACTCATCCCACCACATCTCATTTCATACTTTTAAAAATAAACAAAACACAAGAAATGAGTCACATCAATCAACTCATCTAACTCACTTTCCCCCACTTTTCTTCATTTTCTATCATCTTTAAAAATTACTCATATCATCCAATAATATTGTGACAACTCATCACATCTTATTAAAATTTCCTTCCATCACTTTCCTCCAAAAAAATAAGGATTGCAAAGGAAAACTCATCTCATCTCATCATCCAATAATATGGTGACAACTCATCTCATCTCATCTGTTTTCCCCCACTTTTAAGAATGAACCAAACACAAGAAAAAAATCAAAACAAGGAAAGTGGAGGAAAACATCAAAAATTACTCACATCAACCAATAATATAGTGACAGCTCATACTTTCCTCCACTTTTTTTTATAGCTTTGACGAACCAAACCTCTGAAAGTGGAGGAAAACATCAAAAATTATTTTCTTTTCCCTCACTTTCCCCCACTTTCTGCATTTTTTTGCGAAACAAACAGGCCCTGAAAGGAAAATGATGACCGTACTATTCTGAAGGTTCGTATTTTTGACGGGTCATAATTCTATACTATTCTTATACTACGGCTAACAAATATGTGAGATTTCTTCTTACAAATTGCGAGTCATTATGAATCCTACTTTTTTATTTGTGAGAGTCGAAAATTTTTTAACTGTAAGTTTTATTGTACAGTTATCACCACTCTAGTTGAAAGCAAGATACAAAAGTAAATAGTTGGCAAATAAGAGTGAAAATGAACCAAATAATTTGTCTTCTTGCCCCTGAATATTTGGTCATAACCGGATGGTTGAGGACCGTCTGGTCCATTTTCTTAATATTTATAAAATAGAATCTGATGCTAAATGCCCATTTTCATAGGCTTCCATGCTTGTCTCGGAAGTATTATTTTTGTGTTTGTTTCGGCATAAAATAAAGAGTGAAAGCTGAATTTTATTATGATACAATGTTTCAA